>OW679201.1:24921940-25211567 GCA_940337035.1 Agriotes lineatus | reverse complement strand
TAATAATCTTACAATAATTTAAATCTACAAAATATTTCTTAAATGCCTAAGGCATATTGCAACGAACAAGTTAAATAACACGTGCATGTGGAGTAAATCTCTTTTCAAGGTTTGCTCCTCAAAATTTTTCAGAACACTGAAAGCGCCCTAAATAACGAAAACGAAGTTCTGGAGAAATCGACACATATTAAAACAACAATAATAACATATAAAGCGGGTACTTACAACTGCGAACCTCTTCTTCGTACACGCCGGTCTTCTTCCGGGGTGACGAGGGAAGTCGGTCCTATTTCGGGACTAGGCGGACTGGCTGGTTCAGGAACTATTGCTCTAAAGGAAGCCTTTCTGCCAAGGGCGGGCGATGCTATGCTGTTGGCACCAGGGACCGAGAAGACGTCGTAAGCAGAAGCTCGCCTGGGCATGGGCGTGGGCAAACTTAGCCCAGAGTCTTCGGATTCCTTCTTGGCGGTCGGCTTTACGTCTTCCCCGTAGCTGTGCTGTCTGGTGACCCTTGAAGCCCTGCGAGACCGGGGGGCTTCTCTTGGCGGGCTGTTCGATCGAGAATTGGCTACGCTTCTAGCACCACGATTTCCTCTGCTCCAATCCTGCTCGTTGTCGCTCTTCGGTTTTCCACCTTTCAACTAAAGAAGGGTTGCCGGTTATTGCAAGTGATATTAAAATTGTCAGCAGAAAGAGATCGCGTTGGAATAAAAACTGAACTGGTGAAAATCATATCATAGGTGCCAGGAAAGTACTGCGAAGCATTGAAAAGTTAACAACACTCAAAAAGAACATATTTTGTACCATATAATAAAAAAACACATTCAGTCGGTATGTGACGTTTACACCGGTGATAATCATGTATTCGAACATAAACAGCATTACGCAAGATTTGCAAGTCATCATTTTGCCATAATAAATATTTGGAGCTCGCCGGGCGTGCACCGGGTGAGGCACAATGAAGCACAAAGATGCGAGTGTTCGCGTACCAAGTACCCGCAGCACAGAATCGGCGTAGCAAATGATTAGGGGTTGTTTGCCGAGCCGATTCTTGCCGGTAACCAAAGGATGTAGGGTGGTTTGCTACCGAAAATCAGCACGACAATATATCGAATGCAGATGTACGCTGGGCTTCACTGTCAGTCACCCGGTGTATGGGCGGCAAATGCCAAACGTCTATTGTGGCAACATGGCCACCTGCAAATTTTACATAAGTAATATTTTTTATGTTCAAATATATAATTGCCACTGGCGTAAACGTCACAAACAGATATAGCATCCACGAGACTAATAAAGGTGAGAACTAACGAAATGCGAAACGAAACTTGTAAATTAATGTTCGGGCAGTTCATTCCATGTAGAAACAGTCTGAGACAAGGCGAGTCAGGGTCGCCAAAATATCTATCCGATACCCAGACAATCTGGCACACGTTAACGGCGTATTTTCCTTGCTACTACAACTGTGGTTTCCATACCCAATTTTTAAAGCGACTGGGTGGGCCGCCCGCCAGTTGCCAGATGTGGGGATTGAACCCCGTACCGTTGCACCGCAGCCTGAGATCCCTAACCGCTAGGCCACGCTGGCGCAGGACAAGAAAAATTCAATTGCAAAAGAGAAAGAAAGAGTTTTGCTCACAGATGCACCGATATAGTTTTGCTAGGGAGAAAATGGGGCAAATTATAAGAGCAGCCGGTAATAGAGGTAAGTGTAACTGCTTGATGATTCACTAGACAAATGTGACTCTGTGCTTTCCATCACGTTCTACGAATCTTAACCTTGAGCCTGAGAAAACAGCAATTTAAAAGCTTATTTTTGAAATAACAGTAAGAGATAGCGGACATGGAAATCTAAGATAATGAAATAGGGTTGTGGCCGTAATCAAAAGTCTACCAGGCTTAAGTAAAATTGATCAAATCCTATGGCCAGAGTGAAGAGAAAAATGCATGTGAAAAATCTTCATGAAAAGCTCGAGTTGATAAAATTTGTATACAAATGTCTTCCATAAGGCGGGCTCAGAACCTCAATAGTTATTTATGTATAGAAGGCCGAAAAAGTAAAATTATTTGACTAAGGGCGTAATCTACTTCCGGCTTGAGGTACATACAACGTTTTACGCACAACTGCATGGAACAAACACTTAGAATAAATTGAGGTTTCTTAATGACAAAAATTGCTACCACAGTTAAGGTGCCGGGTGGTAAAGTAATTCACGGGCAGCAAAGTTACTTTACCGCCCGCTGGGCGTAAAGTTGTACTTGCGGTCGTGGTAACTAAAATGTAAACTTTCATTTTCGCCCCGGTTGTGCGTAAAATAATTGTCAGCAAATGAATGCACACTGCACAGAAAAGGAACGAGTGGAAATGCTTAGGGAAAGCTTAGGTACAGTAATGGACACCAAAAAAATAATTGTTGATCAGAATGATGACGATATTATTGAGGAAAATGGTGACGACAGTGTGATTCTTAAAAAGAATAAGCATTACCTTTTCCAGCTCCTTCAACGATGCAGGAGATACGTCTGAATGTCTTCGTAGTTCCGGGCTGCGAGGCGGCGCCAAGCCACTTCCCAGGCTGGGGCCCAGACCACCGCCGCCCCCTAACCTTGCTTCCGAATGCCGGCGTTGGAGTTCTTGCACGGGGATATCGAGCAAGCTTTCCGTGGAGTCTTGGGCAACTTGTGGCCGCGACTGCAGCTTCCGCCTGCACACGCTGCACTTCCAGTCTTCGGGATCTTCATCTTCCGTTATCTTGCTGTAGCTGGCGCAGTCCTCGCAGACCCGCTGAGTGCATTCGGCACACACTTTGTTGAAGTCTTCGGGCTTGAACGCCTTCAGACACACTCTGCAGGCTCCCATTCTACTCGGCGGCTTGTTGGGCTCCGCCGACGGCGGCGGCTTCTCTTCGACTGGCGGAGGTGGTTCTGCCTCTGGATTTACTGTAGGTCGTGGCGAGATTTTTGTTACTGTAATCATTATAAAAGGATACAATGTAAAAAACGTATAACCGAATCAGTTTGTTGCTTCTGATTATTTGGTAATGCAAATATGTTGGCTGCGGATTGATAGTGAATACCACAGTATGCAGTTGCCATTGGAAACAAAAATTGAATAATTTTTAGCTATCATATCTCTAATTGTTTTGTCACATAGTGTATGATGTACACCACTAGAAAACGTAAACACTGGAAGTCTGATTTAGTTGGACAGATGCCAAAACGTGATATTCTAAATATCTTCAGAGGTATAAATATTGCAGGTATACCATGGATAAATCTTCAAAATAGTGGAAGGCTTAATCTGCTGTACAATAGTTTGGCGATAAATAAGGAAAACCGTTTGGCAACAACACCTTGAAAATTATATCGCAGATTTCATGTTTCTCACACGCCTGTTAGTCAAGAACTGACCATAACGAGACTTAGATGAAAAGAGAAACAATGTATAAAACACACAGAAGATTATTTGCGAAAAATGTTTTGCGCCTGAGATTGCATCACTGTACAGGACAAAAATTCAATCTTTTCACATGCGGAGATTAAAGAGAGGATTTTATATAAATAGCTTATAAAAATATTGTTCAGTTACGTAAGATACCACGTTAAATAAAAGATTACGGATAAGGTTTTAGTCTGGTATGCCATACTGAAGGCAGGAATCTCCCCTCCTCGTGTCGGAAATGCGAAGGGCGAGGAGGTGGATGCAACTATTTATATTAAAAAAGTCCTTCGAAGTTGACCAATTCTATCGATACACATCGCGCTAATGATAGCCTGATTTAGCCTCAGCCTCAAAAAAACCAAGGGTTGGTTAGAAAGTCGCGGCATTCGCTTCATACCTAAACCCTCCAAAGGGTTTACAGATATGCTGCATGTAACGGGCTAGACCTGGCTCGCCTGAGTGTGTTCAGAATAGCATTTCAATATATGTTATGTTATTTTCTGTTGTTTGTTGCTATAGGTATCCATAAACAAATTGAATTAGTTCTAATTGCGCGATTACCCGTTTTTAACACGCGCCAATGTGTTTGCGTATACGGCATCGGTATCCGGACGCAACCCGCTCCAATGCGTGTGAGCATGCAGGAAGTGGTCGGGTTTTGGCAGAGAAAGTTTCAATGTCGGTTTGGTTTTCGCCGTAAGAATATGTGCTTTTGTTCGGCAGCCCAAGAATGAAACCCATGTGACCTAGTTTTAAAGCTGGAGACAGCGTTAGGCAAAAGCGGAATTAGTCTGATCCTTGGGAACTACAGGCGAAGTCAAGTGTTGAAATAGCAGCCGCCCAAAGTTATAAAAAGTATCGAAAGACAACGGTAAAAATCGCATGCTGCTAGTGTTAACATTTTTCGAGTTAGAGACCTTTCAACTTGTGTCAGTGGAGCGCGTCACATCGTGTCTATATGAGATTAGTTGTGCCTCCGTTACTACTGCCCCTGTTGAGCTGTTTATGTACGGCAGAACGTGGTAGTGATGTTCAGGTGTAGAACTGGAATTGTTGATTTTTTCGGTCTTACTATTACTCCTATTTCCTTCATTTGTTCGCTAATTTTTGCTGTTCATAAGCTTCATTTCAGCTTCTGTACATCTTGTTTCAAAACCAAAAACCATTATAAAGGGTTGAACATGCACACCACAAGAATATGAGGTAAGGAACGTTTTTATTTACATTGCAGAGTGTGACGCAGATATGATTTGATGCCGTTGTGACGTCGCAGCCGTTCGATTTTGCTTTTAAAATTTATATATGTTTAAGACTGTTCGTCATAGAGAACTGTGGTTTGAAAATTTATTCTTAGATTTTTTCTACTACAATTTTAGTTTTGCAATACATCTCTTTTAACCGTATAGAGTTTGCCTTGGTCCTGCAAACACTGCAGTTGCCAATTTAAGCGGAAAACCGACAAAAGAAGCGGCAAAGTAATCAAGTGATGCAATAGCGAAGGCATCGCCGTACCGAACTCTTGGAGAGCAAGTTCAGGTGGTTTGCTAGTCAGTATTGAAATTAATGACATAATAATAATAATGGACTTTTATTTTCGGTCTAGACATAAACAAATAAGAGTCTCCTAATAGGCAAGCATCAAGTGAGTAACAGCGCACGAAAGGACGATCGCGTTTTCTTTACGCTTGAACTGTTTTCGAAAGTCTGTCGTAATAATGTTTAATGTAAATACTTAGCACAAGCAGCTTTTTGCTCATAGATGAACAGTATTGTTCGTTATATAAATGAGTAGTAAAAACACATTTTTGGTGCGTAATTTATTATTATTCTGCATAGAAATACGGGGTAGAAATAGCCACCCTCTTCGTGGTCTATTACTATTTAACACTAGAATTATTTAGCAACAAAGAAAGGATAACGAAAATGAGACAAAACAACGGATGTTGGATTAAGTAAATACAAAAAAATACAAATCCCACAGTAATTATGGGTTCTTAAAACATTCTTCTAAACATCTTGGACATTTCAGACTTTAGTAATCCTACAAAATAATTGTACGAGGTGTATTCAGCAATTAGAAGATGCATATAGTCAAATTAAGAAAGTTTCCGCTAACTATTATATTTGATTTAGTGTTAAGTCATCGGAGATAAAGGTGTTATAATATTGTTGTCGAGGTTTTGAATAGCACGAGTTCAGTCAAATACGCATGTAATTACTGTTACTCAAAAGTAGATTAAATGTATGAATTATACGTTTTATCACAGATCATTTTAAATGTTGCATTGTGCAAATGGGTAAAATCTGTTTAACGCTGTTGTCCAAACTTCTATTTGCCCATAAAATAGACAATTGAGTGAAATTGTATGGAAACAAATTAGATTGCAAAACTAGTTCACGATGTGTAACAATTAAGCTACACGTCTGCCACTCTCAGCAAGTTTCAATACACATTGTTTATAAGCAAAGAGTTTTTGCAAGTGTTGTATTTTGCACTTATGCAAATAGTAGGTTATTAGATCAAATAGGAAAACACGACACAATTTAATTGTATAGAAAGCTTTTAATATACTTTTAAACTCTGAACTGTATTCATTTGGAAACAAAGACTAAAAATGTCGTAAGGAGTAGTTAAGCCTGGCTAATACATTCACATCTTATCCTACAACGCTTTATCCCTTCACCAAGTGTAAACCCTTTCAGTAAAATAATCTGGTCCTATAACTATACAATCTATAGTTCGAAGTGCGTCCTGAACGTGTGCAAGAATCGAAGGCTTGCATAAATTCAACGAGCATCGCGGACAGCTGTAATGCAACCAACATTAAAACAAGGTGTGGGAAAATGCAAATATTCTGCTTTAGTATCAAGAAAATATGTTATATAATGTGAAAGTATGATATACCTCAATATCTGCTGAGGGGTGTTACTCGTTTATCATTACAAATTTTGCATTAAAGTTAAATATGCATTGAATTAAATGCACATTATAATTAAAAGTTAAGCTTGACATAATATTCTTCTATTTATATGGTCTACTAATTTTAAAGAGCCCGGAATGTACTATATCATATATAATATTAATAAAAAATGGTAACAGGAAATACACGCCTTATTCGAATTTTTAATAAAAATAAACTTACAGGGTTTAAATAAGACAGATGAAATATACCGTCAATTTTAAAAAATGTACGAAATGCAAACATTTTTAATATTTGAAACTTTTAAATGAGAAAAGTAGGACGTGATCAGCCTGATCTGACCATTTAAGTTGTCCAAAGAAATCTTGCACCACCAGCGTAAATAATTTTGAAGAAATATCATTGCCGTGTCGAACGCTTTCTTAATTGGTTATAGGTTTAGTATTCCCTGCTAGTTATACTCGTACCCTCATGGTTGCTTCTTTATATATATATTGTGTATGAGATTTTTCTACTGCCCACAGTTGTCGAAGTCTGTCAAACAATCGATGAAGGCAAGTTGTAAATCCAAGTGATATCCTTTTTCCTCCTTCTTTACCGTTTTCATAGTAAGAAAATTATCGGATGTGATTTAGCCCTTTCGGAATGCAGCTTACGCGTACGTTGATAATCATCCATCTTGAGGTTAGTTGATTGGTTATGAAGGACTCTTGAGAAACTTATATGTTTGTGACAGTAATGAAACGGGTCGAAAGGATTTTAGATTTGCACTATCGCCCTTTTAAATAGCAGTAAGGCCACATGTCCATTTATTTATGGCGAATCATCTGTTAATCACGTAATTATTTTACTGTACTTTCCTAGAGTGTTGTCGAAAGTAGCTTAATTAAGCGCGAAATAAATATTGAGGGAAACACTCACGTTCAGAACAAACGTCATTCTTTATGCGACATTTAATGGGAACAACTCGTTCATTTGAGTTCGCTAGAGTATCGGCGGCAAAGAAGGTGATTTTTGCTTGGTCGTTCAATAGTTTGTTTTGAGACAGGTAAATTGGCGGGCCCTGAAAACAGTCACTTCACATACAAACTGGAAGCGTCGCCAAACAAGGTGAAGTCGCCCTGGAAGCGCACGAAAACAAACAGCCAGTCTTTTGGTGCCGAAGAGAAGCCTGCCCCAGGTGTAAAGCCACAGACTGGTGCTTCTTACCTTTTTGACAGCGGTAAAAATAGCAGCATGCATTATATTGCATCATTTTGCGTGTCAAGCCAAGAGACGGTTTTGGGCGTGTCCTAAAGCCATTGTTTCGAATCGTGGCGTAAAGCGACAGCTCGAGTGTCTATCAGGTTACAGTGCGAGACGCTGTGAGCTGCTCATTCCGCGTGAAGCCGGATTTCTATGCACCAAATCGTGACGGTAGATTTTCATATAGCGTCTTATTAATGTTATTTGATTGTAAGCAGATTGGCTTTTATTTGAGTAGAAGTTTAGAGTATATAAGTGCAGTGTTACGACCCACTTTGAGTCAACGTCCGGAGTCTTGATGTGTTGCTTTATCTGTAACCATGACTGGGATGGAGGTAAGGGGTCTCTTAGTGGAAACTGAGCTAGCTAAGGGCAAATAATTTATAAAAATTAAACGACTGGGCTACAAAGAGCCTCATTATAGAACTGACTCCCCAACAACGGGGCGAACGAAATGACTCATTACACTATTTTTCCATTTTCCCTTTATAGAAATGACACACTTTAGCCCACTATTACCTTCTTTACTTTGCTGTAAATCTGTTCGACACTTTAATGTATTCGAAAATTTGTCTATTTTCCGATAGGAAATAGCCATTCGTGGGTTTAATCCTTGCTTCGGCGAGATCTACGTCCATTTCGGTTACTCCTCCTTTTAAAGAAAGTATTTATAGCGCAAAGGTTTTGTTGTTCTAAGTAATGTATTAGTCTTAGTCATCGGTTATTCCTCGTGCCATATTCGTAGCTTCCGGGTCTGTTCTCTGCTTCATCGCATTTTCTTTCAAGCTTCGCATTGAAATCGCCTATGATAACTGGATTTTAGAATATCGTTTTCTATAGTTATTGCAATTTCCTTCTAGAACTTCTTCATCGTCGTGTGCTGTTGTTGGGAGTAAACTGGAATTCTTTACTAGCGAATCTATCCGCTCGTATGATCCCCTCTTCTTTTCATTTCTGATAGTCCTAGAGAGTGCCATTTTACCTTTGTTAGCTGTTCTTCAAGTTCGTATATCTTTTATCTTGTGCCATATGTTGCTGTATAAAGTTTGTCATGTTACTGCGGAACTGTGGACAGCTTGTCTTACCCACCTGGGATATTTTGTCTTTGCATTCGACATTTGTCTTTGGGGAGTCTAGCAGTTGGTACATCACGCCAGCCTGACGGATTGGTGGATGGTCTAGGATGGAAGAGGGTAATAGGGAATGGATGGGATCAAGGTTAGGACGCGTGGCTATTCTACCATAGATAACAATTTAAAAAATGTGGGGCTAAACTGTTCTTTAATCCCAATAAGAGGCCCTATCAAAAAGTAAGCAGTTCTAGAAAATACAAAACTACTCTTACAGTTGAGCTATGAGCATATCAAATTGTACCACAGTATGCTAAAATGTGCACACAATGTACTTCTATATATACAATGAAAAACAAATAAAATCGAGAATAAAGTATGCATCTACAAAAGGAATCTGCCTTGATTAGTAATTATAGCATGGTGTTTTTATAGTATACAAATGTGTAAATATGGAAAAGTATATAATAATATTGTACGAGGTATACAAAACTTTGTTGAGCGACAATTGTTGGCTGGATGCACAGAAATACAATAGCAAGACAAGTAGGCTGTGTTTAAATTGAAAACTAAAATAGTTTACCACCATATTTGCACTTCAAAGCTATTTTTGGGTTGAGCACAATTCTTAATTAGCAACTGCTATTTTAAGCCTCTAATTATTAACTCGGCAAATATTGGCGCAGCACAATTGCAGAAGCTATAAATCCTGCGTTATTGCCTAGCCAGTTTCAGGTGACTTGGAAGTAAGTCGACTCGTAGGAACGGCGGATATACTCGTATTTAATTAAATCATCCGAGAAAATAAACGAACGCCATTAAAAAATCTCCAACGAGATAAATACCCGCCATTAAGCACCGGGACGAATAAAAAGGAATTACGAAAACGCACATTCAGTGGAACATGTAGCTCGTTGCCTTGACAGCCCATCGTAAAGAATTCCCGAGAAAGTCCAGAACCCTCAAAACAAATACTGCAGTTATATCGCCAGTTTTGAACAAACACGGCAGCAAGCTTACCGATGCGGACGTAATGGGACGAGGGTCTTGCGAAGGATTTCAAGACGTGTTTTCGGGCGTAGGAGCTGTAATTTTATTCGAGGTTTGGTTCGTAGCTATGGTAGACCCTATCGACGTTTGTTTTACATTTACAAATATTGTGCTGTGCCTAAAAAATATTCAAGTATAAAGTAGTCAAACTTATAGATAGCTTTTAGAAGACCTTTCAGGCCTCGAGCTTTGCAATCTTTTTTAATAAATTTCGTTCTTGGCTTGGCTTTTTCAATTTTTTCTTCTTTAAATTTGCCATCTGTTTCTTGGTCTTTTTTTAAAGATATGATTCTATCCAATCCAATTTGTTCACTGTTCGGTGATCTGACATTATTTCTATATGTCTAAACCATCGTAACCCCCTCGTTTTCAGTATATCAACAATATTTTGTCCTTTATATAGGTTTTTTCCTTCTTGGTTGTTTTTACATAAACATTTTTAATCGTTTTCCGATCAAGTATATTCCTCTTCCATCTTAGTATACTTTCTACAGATTTTTTTGAGGCGCAAGTTTCAAAGCCACATAACAAACCTGATCTTCCGTAGAGCCTTATTTTCTCGTTTCCGGATATATGTTTTGATCGTATTTGTGACTTATTGTTTCGGCGTATTTGTTTGCTTTGATTATTTTCCAGAGTTCTTTCTTTATCACATTTACTTGCAATCATAACCCCAATAAATACATATTATTTTACTCCTTTAAATTATACATTGCCCTTATTCTTGAATATTTCCAAGGTATTTACTGTGCCATGAGCTACTAAATACTCTCCTAAACTGACTTTTCTATCGCTTGACCTAAGGGGCATGTTCCAACTTGTCTGTTATCACCTATAAGTCTGTACTTATACATTAAAATCTTTCCAGAAATAAAAACCAAACAGTTTATATGAAAATGCGTATACTCTAGAAAAGAACATACATGCATGAAAGTACATAAAAAGCATAAACAATGGTAATACAGAAGTGTTATATACGCTATCAATAATAGCCAAGAAATGTCCACGAGCTTAATGCTGAATCTACATGTTTGAATACACTCCTCAAGTGGAAGTGTGATTGTCAATGCGCAACGCTAAGTCAAAAAACAAATCGTGCAAACAAGACGTGCACACAAATTTACTTAATCCGGTTTTGCCTCCGGTCACTTGAAATTAGGCTGACGCGATGTGTCAGCAGGATGATTCAAGCGCTTCGTACTGGCACGCACCAAGGATGATGTAACTTGGCCTAATTATTTCGACACGAAGTGTACGAAGAATTGAAATTCTCCCATATCCAAAACCACGCTGAATCAAATATCTCTAAAATTCGTGTCAACCGACTAATGAACCCACTATACCAAATCTCCGTCTCGGCGGTGCGGATCTTTTGGTGAAGACACCAGCCCACGAGATCCCTCCCTCGTATTGGGGGGGCTGCCTAAGCGTGCTGTGCAGTGTACGTATGTTAGTATGTGTACACGATTCCGGTAGTTAGTAACCTTCCTGAAGTCTTGGATCGTTTCCATACGATAGTCCCTCCGAAAATGAATGCAATATCAACTTTTGAGGTATGGTCGAAGGCAAAAAGACAGTTTTTATTGAGTTTTTTTTTAATAAATAACTGGTTTATAACATTTCATTGTACTAGCGAAACGGAGCGATGCAGGGTGTCGAAGTATTCTTGGAAAGCACCGAAGGGCGCTTTTCTTGGGTGGAGGGTACCGTATATTTTAATAGTTACGCTTCCAGTTTTTCCAGTTTTCTGGACAGGGCATTCAGCCATAGTAGTTAGCTATAATAACTAACCTTGCGTTATAGGTGCTCCAAATGTGCCCGTACATTGACATTGACAAGATCGGCTGCTTCTTTTAGGCTAGAATAGCGGACGAACGCACCGGTTGCCAATTAGCAAGTGAATGACTCCCCGCGCTTCCGCTCGCGCACAGTTTGCTTTGATTCTATTAATAGCCGCATTCAACGACTGCATCAGCTGGTTTTTGCGCACAATCTCTCGCGTGAAACACTTGTTGGATGTTTTAAATTGCGTAGTCCGTTGTAACCTAATTATTGCAATGTAAGATATAGAGTTTGGTTTAAATCTAGAAAGGTAATTATTAAATACCAAGGTGACACGAACTAGCCCGTTGCAGTAGGCTACTACTTAGATTTGCATTTATTTCTTGATCTGGTCATCTGACTTTGTCTCACGGCTTTCTTTAGCATCTATAGCATCAGCTTGAATATCAAAGGTAAAAGACCTGTTCTGACTTCAAGTTGCTTTGATATTTCTTTTTTGTTTGTATATTATTTGTGTGTTTTTATTGTCATCTTTGCCAAATTTATTAAGTGCATGAATTACAGTAATTTATTACTGCCGTCTACTAGGTCAATACATATACTTATGCTTTTTTTAAAGTTCAGAATCAGAATCACTCCCGGTATTTTGCATTCATAACAAGTTGTTACTACTATTCTCGTTATGAAAACTTGGTTCGTTGCTCTTCCTTTCCTAAACTCTGTTATATAATCCCGTAACTCTATGTCTACTATATGTTCAAATCGCAGTTTCAATAGAGTTGTCAGTAGTTTATACGTGACAGCCAATAGCGATATACTCTTGCAATTATTTTATTATGTAGCATAATCGTTTTTGAGAATCGGTATGGTGATAGCTTGTTTTCAGCTCTTCAGCATACTTTCCTCTCCCTGTATTTTTATAACTTCATGTGTTTTTCGCCTAGAATTCGCTTTTCCATATGGTATTTTTTCAGGCGTTAACTTATTTTTGCCTGTGTTCTTGTTATTTTTCAATTTCTCAATAACGGAATTTGCTTTCGTTTTTATTGGTTCTGCCACAGGACCTTCTTTATTTAACACTATCTGATCTGACCATTCTCTTTTGTGTTCTTTGTCAAACACGCATTATATAGTTTGCACAAATCTTTAGTAGTGATATTGTTCCCATTTTAATACTTTGAATGAATTATTATCATCAGCTGGTAATTTATTGTTTTTTATTTCCCTCAAGCTAATGTTTATTTCATCTAGAGTAACTTCTGCGAAAACACCAGATCCCTCGCTTTTTACTTTCGGTATAATGATTATATTCGGGTTTACTGCTACATTACCATTATACAATTCTGCGTAGAAGTCCCTGACGATCTTCAAAATTTTCTGTTTGTTGGTTGTGGGTTATCCATTACTGTTCTCAAGTTTACGTATGTACTTTCTAGTTTCTGACAATGTTTTTTCAGCACATTTTTTATATCTTCTGTAGTCTTGTCAGATTTCTTTATTGTTCATTGCATACTTAAGTTTTGTTATAGCATGACGTTAAGCAGAGTCTATCGTTTCTGTTTCCAAACCCATGTCACCCAAGTGGCGTTTCACTGTTATCCTGCGTACGTCCTAATATAACATTAAAGTCTCCTGTTATTATCGTATAATTAGGTGTTTGTTGTAAGGGTGGAGGATGGAGCGCATACCGTATAATTTTCAGGGTATAACTCGATCTTAGTCTGAATATACGGCATGCTCTATGTATGAAGAACCCCACACCTTTTTAGTTTATATTCTCCCCTCCTATGAAATATATATGGCATATTATACAGATTGTCTGCAGGCACTAGGTACACATGGTGACCAGATACAGTCAGTTAAAATATTTAAGTGGTTGTTAAGCAACAAACCGTCTCTGTATCTAGTTATCCTGTGTACCTAGTAGCTTGCAGACAATCTGTATATTCCACTGTATATGCTTGAGTTTTTCTTTTAGCTGAATTTTATTAATGGATGACAAGAATCTGGTGGTATAGGCGATAATAAGACTATACAATTTTCTCCTTTTTGTAGTAGCTCTCTATTTTTTTAGCGTTCCCTCGTTATTTCTCCAGTATTTCTAGTCACAACTGCTGTGGCCTTTTTCTCTGTTTCTTATCTGCCATTCGATTCTCTTCTTTTTTCAATTGTAATAATTTGCACCTCTGCCGGTTTTGTTTTCTATTTATCTTTTGCAGATGAAATCCCAGCAGCTATTGTGTTTTAATTGGAAATTTAATTTCACAGAAGGCGCTGTCCGAAAGTTCTGGAAGTGTTCCTGCGTGGCTCTTCAGCATTTTTTACTATTTGTCTATTATTATCATCGAAAGAATATGGACTCACTATATCGAATGTTACTACATTGTATTATAATTTTTGGGCTAAGTATCTTAACGGTTTTTTCTTACGCAATTGAATCAGTTAACCAGACGTAACACATTTCAAATTCATTTCCATGTTGGTGGCTCGATTCCATCTCAACATTACAACATTACAATGGAAGTTTTACGATGGAGGTGGTGGGTCGCGGTTAATTTTTTTCAACCAAATGCTAAAAATTATGCGGAAAAGTCCCAATGCAATAATTTGTCAATAACCTATAAAGCACATTTTCATTTATCTAATTGCCTAGCCACGCAAACCATGCGATATTGGGTTTTGAAAAATTCTTGAAAAATGCAAAATAGCCTCTAAAATTACCTAAAATAACAATACGGTGCGCAGTAGGAACATTCGATTAGTGCATACATATTCTTTCGATGATATTGGACAAACAGTTAAAATTTGCAAATTTTGCACTCTTAAATAATATTTTGTTTATTTTTTTTCGGACCCATTATCAAAAGTTATTGTCAATTGAAGTCAATTAGTCGACTGTGCTCTGTATAACTTTTTCGTTTGAAAAAACAATATGTCTATGAAGTGTCCCTTTTCTATCATCACTGTCGCCGTCAAGGTGTAAATATATCACCATGTTACGTCTATATGATCCAAATGGATCAATTCATCTTTTAGTTAGCCTTCCGATACTCCTTATGTCTCTTGGTCGGTGTTGGAGTGACTACTGTGGTGATTGTGACTGGTTCATGCGCCCCACATGTTCCATTCATTAACTCCAGTTATATACGTTAAGCTGAATATTTCAACTTTCGCTATTAAGTATGTCCTCCTTTCGCTTCTGATCAAACGGGGAAGATCCTTGAAAGACATTAGTTGATTTTCAAATCTCCCCTCCTTCGTCTTCTCTCTACTTTTCGCATTATCGATTCTTATTGCAATATTTCTCTAATCTGTACACTCCTTATCACGAGAGCGCGGATTAAAAACCATTTATTTTTCGAGAATAAGCGCTTATAACGAGCCTTTAAACTTGAAAAAAAGCCAAACAGAAGCCAAAATAAGCGCTTAAAAAATTTAAATAAAAGAAAAAATTCAAAAGGTAATTTTATTAGGAATTGTATTGACAAAATAAAAAAACTAAATACAAACACAGTGTAACAAAAATATTAAATTGTATTGCATATAATTAATAGATGATTAATAAAAAAAATTATAATGATAATGTATTTTTCCAAATTTTTCAGTGAAAAAGATTGCCTGCGGTCTGTTAAAATATTCTTGTAAATAGAGAAACTTCTCTCTACGTCTACCGATGTTATTGGTGCATATTTAAATGCATTAGCTGGAATAGCAAAATCATCGACCGTTTCTCCTCGTAATAATTTTGCCGTATTAGCAAGTGTTTGACATCCTTTAATTTTTTATATACTACTTCTCCAATACGTCCACACACATTCCGAGTATGATGTATGAAATCATCTACAACTTTTACCAGCGGTAGATTTTTCTTTTCTAAATTTTTGGATAGATTTACTTACCAATAATTTTTTTTCAGGAATTCTAAACTTTGCAGTAAAACGTCATCTTTTAAAACTTCTTTGCACTCTTTAATTGATACTTCTGCAGTTTCAGGTAATAAATCACACACACACCTTTGAAATTGTTCTATAAGTTCTGTGTAATACATGGCTGCTTTTAACCAGATGCCCCCATCTAGTGAGAATGGGTTTCGGCGGTAAAGGAACATTTGCCAACTGGTCTTTAAAAGCTTGAATTTTAAGGGGCGTTTTCAGGAAAAATACCTTCCGTTGTTAATTAAGAGAGTAACAAGCGGAAATTGAAGTTTTATTGTCTCGGCTATTCGAGCTAATTCGTGTGTAAGGCATGTAGGTACAGTAGATCATATTTTCGTAAAAAAACTTTCAAAACGCTGGCCGCTTTGACCATGAAGGCTGTTGCCATTAATAGTATTTTCCATTAGAAACGCGATGTGGTAGGAAGAAATTTAGTTAAACTTTCTTGCACAAATCTAGCAATTGTCGAATGATTTGTTTCTTGTAATTCTTTGCAAGAAATCAAGAAGGGTCCAACCGATTTTTTATTATCTAAAACACTGACAAGTAAATTAGCCATTAAATTTTTAAAGGCATGATACTTAAAATAAATTAAAAATAAGCCAAAAACGAGTACTAAAGTGTTAAAAAAGCGTTAAGCGAGCATTTATGCAAAGAATATGAAAAATAAGCAAAATAAAGGTAGCGCCAAACGCTTGCATCTTTTGTGAAATGTGTAGATCCAAAAGCATTTGGAACTGCTTATGTTATAGACAAATAAGCAAAATGCCATAAATCCGCGCTCTACTCATCACATAATCAGTTTTTCGAATTATTTTTCGCAGTGCATTAGATTATCTCTACAGCATTTAGTTTTTTTTTATGTTTCCGCTGTAATTCCCAGGCTTTTTTTCATATAACTGGTAGAGTCGGCAGTGTGGTCGTGTTCTATACTGATAGCTTAACTTTATGATCGATGTACATCTCTCTTTCCAAATATTGTACTTCTTGAGTTATAATATATGATAGTTTTCCATTTCTTCCATCATTTCTTGCCACACTTCCCATATATTCTGATATTGTGTCATCTTTCACTGTTTGTCTTTTACTTGATATCTTCTTATTGCAGTTTAATGTTCTTTTTTCTTCTCTCTTCCCTACAAGTTATGAAATCCGGTACGTTACTGCGTTTGCTATTGCTGTAGATATTTTCTTTGTTTTTTACTGATCTTTCCATCAATACTAAGCAATAAAACTCAAAAGTCTTCCCCACGTACATTTCTTTAAAGTGGCGACATGTTTCCAAACCAAACTGGTTTCATCTTCGGGCCATAATGATCATCTACGGAGGCATATGGTTAACAATAATGTACATAATAAAGACATTCACTTACTGGTAGTAGAAGCACGTGTTATATTTCTAGGTTAAAAAAGGTTAAGTTTAAACGTTGAACACGCGGTCGGAATAAAATTTAAAAAAACACACCACACTGGAGAAGAAAAATTAATTAACCAGCATACTACATTATAAAGATCGTTATACTGGTTAGTACATCACAATATAAAAATTAAAATTAGAGCAAGTTAAATAGATGCTAACATTGAGGATGTTAGCACTAAGAATGAATTTTAATACAAAAGTAACTAGATAACAGGTCAAAAAATTCCTAGATTCAATGATACTGAAATTACCGGAGAGAGTCAAAAAGTATAAGAACAAAATGAAAGCCAAATAAGGCATGAAATCATCAAGTAAAAGACGAAACAACTATTTAGTATTCATAAAAATGTAATTGGTATCAAAATCTGTGACTTCATTGAGTCTGAATTCATTATTATTGGACAGAAATTTCGAGTAAATTCAACAACATACCTTTATTAGCTATATGCAAAATGTTGTAATCTTTATTACGATCAAAGTTGTGGTTGTATTCCAAAATGTGATTAGCAAAAGCTAATTTATTAATCTGGCGATAGTAAAATTATTGTTTCTAATACAAGCTGAATGTTCTTTGGTTCTTTTTCTGAAAGTACGTCCAGTTTGCCCAATATAAAAACAGTTTCAAGACGGTAGACGCCAGATCTTTCTAGTAAAGGGGTGGGATCTTTATTGAAGACTACCAATTTCTGAAGAGAATTGGTAGTAGAAAAAGAAATTTGAAAATTATATTTAGGTAGAATGTTTTTATAGACATACCATAATGAGGGATTAAATGAAAAGTCTTATTTTCAGAATTATTAATCGGGGTTAATTTTATTGAAAGTTGAAGAGGATAACCGTTTTTAATAGCAATGTATTTAATGATGTTGAATTCACTATTGAAATTTCTGTTGACATAAGAATGGAAAGTAAACGTCTAAATAAAATTTTAAAATTATCAAGTTTATGGGACAAGGGATGAAAGGAAGACTAACGGATAGTATGGTCAGTACAACTGGGATTCCTATAAATACTAAAATTTAAAGATTGAAATATAGAACTATTGGTTTTTATGATCAAAATATCTAGAAAAGGTAAAGAGTTATTGTGTTCAGTCTCAAAAGTAAATTTAATATTGTGATGTACTGAGTTTAGCCAAGTGGTATAATAATTAATGTTACGGTTATTAGAATTAAAAATGACCAGAATATCATCGACGTACCTGCCCCAGTAAATAATGTTGTGAATAAAGGGGCTTCAATGAAAATTTTGTTTTCCAGGTTATTCATGAAAATTTCTGCTAACAGAGGTGATAGGTTAGCTCCCATGGCTAAACCAGACTTTTGTTTAAAAAATGAAGAGTCAAATTTGAAAAAGTTTTGTGACAAAGCTAAGCTTAAACAAAGAAGCAAAGTTTCAATTTGGTTATAGTTAAGGTCTGAATCAATAAGCATTTCTTTTAATAAATCAACACATTCATTAGAGTGAATGCTAGGAAAACGGTTGGTTAGATCAAAAGAACAAAGAGTGAAATTTTTAGGTAATTTTAATTTAGATAAAGATTTGGATTATCAATGCCTCAAGACAATATGACTTTCTCAGAGTGAAGCTTTGTTCTGCCCTCGAATGCCAATCTGCTCTTATCGCTTTTTAATGAGTTGTCAGGTCATTTTGTATTTTAATTAGCCACCTAGGCTTTAGGGCAGCGTGCCCGTATGTTAAACCCTTTTAGTTACTTATTTGGCTTCATCGCCTAATTCCATAATAATGATTTTGCACATATTTGGCCTCAAGCGCAATATTTCTCGTCATCCGGGGCACCCCTTTGTTGGTACTTTGACAGTCGGGTGTTAACGCTCGCAGGATTTCCGAACCTTCTAGAATTTACGCTGTTGGTGTGACTGCGAGGCCTCGCGCTGTCTTTGTCACCGGAACTTATTTGTTTTATTGGGCGCATCGCCACTTTCGGCGTCCTAACGCTCCTTGCAGGGGATTCTGCTGAGAGCCGTCGATCTAAGAGGTCGGATAGTGTGTGTGTTCGTGCGGCGCTCCCGCCCTTGGCGGGGGCGTCAGCCTTTCCCGTCTCGTGCTGCTTCAGCAAGTGTTGGATAAACTGTTTCGCCTTAAGCGAGAGTCGGCAGTTCAACTCAGGCCATTGAACAAGGGAGGTGTGTGTGTGTCGTTAGCGGCGATCTTATTACGCCAAGGCGTAGGTGTGATGGAATTCCATGCCCGGTTCTACGTCGTCACGTAAGGGAGTGTTTCCTTTAGCTCGTTGTGCGAGGATTCCGTTGAGGTAGGACATCACTTGGGCTAGCTTTGCCGTCGTAGCGGCGTTTGTTGAAGCGCCAGCCTTTGTCGCCATTTTGGGCGCACCCAGACCATTCACACGTCGGCCGTTTTAGCGGCGAATGAATTGCCACAGGCAACCTGTTTCCCGCCATCTGGACCGCATGCCGATCTCTTGGGCCGCCACCAATAAAATTAAGGTATTTGTAACCATTGAATCATACTAACTTCTCGTGCGCGAGCTGTGCGCTTAATCATGTGAATAATTGCTGAACTCTTGGCATACGTGCTGTAAGGCGGCAACGCCAGTTTGGTCGCGGTAAAATTGCATGTGCGCGAACTTGATGTGAAATCTTGTGCACCGTTAAAAACGTACCCTTCGCATCTTAACTTGTTGTCGCGAAGTGGCGTCGCTCGTTCATTTTTGATCTAATCACTTCCCTCACTTGGGCTTTGCTGTGTTTGCCCAAATTATCATGTGAGCATTTTTATGAACAAACGTTCCCTTTGTGGGGCTCAGATGTCAAACTGCTTTTGATTTTGTACAGTTATGGGTGTTGTTTAGTAGCAGTAGTGCGCCCATCAGCTGATGCTTATTTATAAGAATTAACGCAATGTTTGCGGCACGCTTTGCTGCCCCAATGTAAGACTGGACCAATAGACGCTTATCTAATTAAGAGACGCTTTATTCTTGGTCGCTTTGTGCATGTTCTGTTTCAGTGTGCGGCCATCATTGAGGAGATGAATGTACGGTGGAGCCAGTGAAATCAGAGCGTGCAGGTAGGCTTGGTGGTGACATTGCCGTGGCTGAAAAAGCCCCCTTCATGATCTAAGTATTTTTGCCATCACGAAATCGTTGTGTGAGTTTATAATTCACGAGTACCCCTATCGACGGAGTGTCTTGAATACTTCGCCTCCGTCTAACCGCCCAGGCCCGGTTATTGGGGTTACGACAGGCTTGGTGGCGCCCTCCTTATTTTACCGTTATTTACCGACCCTCTGGCCGTTACCCTTAGATAATCTCGTTAAGAACCCGCCCAACTCCACTGAAAGTCTAGCCGGCCTCTCTTGTTGCGGCTGGATAGCGGCCTAGGAGAACTTTCGTCCCGATTTCGTCCATTACGGCACGCGCCGGCCGTTTCGTTTATGTATGAGCCGGTGCGGTGTCGTAAAGTCAGTTTAAGACCGTAACAGAGTTTCTGACGCCAGTCATACGGCTGTGATTTATTTGGGATTTCCCTTTATAGGCAAAATTTAGTTTCATCATGCTGCCACCTGCGTGGTCTCATTACGCGCCCGCATCTTAGGCAAACGCATCAATCAGCGCCCGGTCCTCGAACTGTTCAGAGGTCGTTGATTCCGGCGAGGCTTTGGTCTCGTCGAAAATTAGTCGGAAATTAGTGAAACTGTATGTTAGCCGTCGTCAAGCCCTTGTGTCAGTGTCGTGAAATGTTTAGCCATGGGTTTCTTCTGTATCGTGGAACTGGGTAGCTCCAATAACGCTGATAGCGGATTATTAAGTAAAAAACCTCGTTTTTGTGCTAAATCATGATTGTAGTGGAGTCACCAATTTCCTACCGCACCTATCGTAAGGTGCTTCACTCTTCCCGTACCGTGGATTTAATGCTGTCACACCTGCTTCAGTATTGGCCTTATGCAGTTTCCTTGTCGTTGTTTTCGAGGAATAGTTGAGGTAGGATACGCAGCTAATATTGGACCTCAATACGTAACGTCTGGATTTCTTCAACTTAAGGTATTTGTTAATTGTTAACCGTTGTACCGTCTATACATTTACAGTGAAATGATTGTTGAAGTACATTTTTAGTCTTAACATCAAGTTTTAACTATTATATGTTGTTTTGCATTGTAAGTCGAAGTAAACATTGTTGGTGTGTCCCTAGGTGAGTGACTGTTGGTAATTTAGTTCAAGTAACGTAGTTCTTTTGTGCTAAATTTAATGTTATTACTGTTTGAAATGTAGCTATTTCGTTTGATAGTCACTGTACCGCTGCGTTTAGTTTAAACGTCGCAATTTAACCTAACTAACCCCTTTTATTTATTACTTTAATATAGTTTATTGTTAAATATCAACTTTTTTCATTGGTTTTTACATGTCTGTTGGAGTTTTGTTGATGTACAAGAAACCAGATGGATTGTAAGCAAGTGTAACAAAAGGTAAGTTCGATTTAGCTGTTGCAGCCGCCACCTCATGCTGTGCCAAAGTATAAGTAGAAAGGTGAATTACTCACTTCCACATTCAGAGTGCCTTCACTTAGATAGATAGATAGATAGATAAATTGTTTATTGAACATAATTTTTGATAGGGTTATAATAATATATTACATTAATCAGTACAAATTAATATATAACGGTTTAATAATAGAAAGATATTAAATAATAAATTATTTCTAAAAATTTACAAAAAAAAAATCACATTACTTACTATGGCCGGTGCAAATTTATATATAATAATAAAAAAATTAAATAGAAATTATTTCTAATATTACCAAAGGAATTACATTATGTTCAAAAGGGGAAAGATCAGCATAGCTGTTTTTCACTTTCCCCATTCAATAAATTTGTTGCACAATTAAAAAATATTTTATGATGGTATAGGTAGGTATATCATTATGAATTTTGGATGTTTTTTAACCTTAGTTTATAGGTTTTCTGGAACTGCGATACAGTAGGTTTTGTAAAAAATATATCCGCGAAGGTGTTTAACAGTTTAGGCGCTACATACTCGAAACAGCTTTCAAATTTATTTGTTTTATGCTGCGGAATTGTATATAATTCACTGCCTCTTAGTGTTACGTTACACTTATATACTTCAGAGCGCTTTACAAGAACATTATATAAGTATGCAGGTTGTTTTGAATGTACCATATTATATAATAAAGTTCCATATAATAATGCAAACCTATTTTCTAGTTTTAAGATACATAGTCTGTTATAATGAGGTGTTACGTGATCTCTATATGGCACTAACAAAGAATATCTTAAACAACAGTTTTGTAGCACTTGAATTTTGTGTTTCATGCGGCTGGTTAAAAAGTTATAGTATACTGTGCTTCCATAGTCTAAATAACTTAAAACCAGCGTGTTAACTAGATTCCACTTAACTTCCTTGGGAAGTATATATTTGAATTTCCACAAAGATTTAATTTTTGCGTAACACTCGCCACACTTTTTAACAACATGTTTCTCAAAATTTAGATTTTTGTCTATAATCAGCCCGAGGTCGCGGACGTTCTCACTAGTTTTTAATTCATTACCTTGTAATACTATTTGTTTTGTTAAGTGCATATTTGCTTTATTTATAACGGAGTTCGTGCCTATACTTATCACAGTGGTCTTTTGAGGGTTTAACCGTAGTCCATTTTTCTCTGACCATTCTAGTATACATTGAAGGTTTGAATTTAATTCGCCAATCAGAACATATATTTCTTCAGGTGGACATGATTTATATATTTGCGTGTCGTCGGCGTATAGGTGAGTATTCCATTGGTGTAGTACCACATTCGGAAGGTCAGCCGTAAAGATTGTAAAAAGGGTAGGTGCTAAAACACTGCCTTGTGGGACTCCGTATAAAACTGGTAATTCATTGGATGTTTTGTTCTCAATTCTAACTACTTGGGTTCGATCAGATAGGTAGTTGTTAATCCACTGGAGTGTTTGTACGTGGAGACCGTAGAAATTCAACTTAGCCATAAGCAGCTCTCTATTGATAACATCAAAGGCTTTACTATAATCTAATAGAGTGAGGTAAGTGACTTCCGAATTATCTATATTTCTTGCTAAGTCTGTTGTAATTTTCATCAGTGCAGTGGCAGTGTTATGTTTAGCCCGAAAACCAGATTGTGTTTTAGGCAATAAATTATTTTCACGGATATGTTGGACCAGGTGTTTATTTATAATTTTTTCGAGTACTTTCGACATCGTGGGTAGAATGCTAATAGGTCTGATTTCATTGAGTTCCCTAGCTGTACTTACTTTAGGTAATGGGTTGATTATTGCTTTCTTCCACTTGTCTGGTGTGATACCGGTTACAAGAGATGCATTTATAATATCAGTGAGTGTATATTTACAAAACGGAATTATTAATTTTAGCATTTTAAGGTTAATGTTATCTATGCCACTGGCATTGGATTTTAAGTTATTTATAGTTTTTTCAACTTCTTCTACTGATGATTGGATCCATGGTTGGGGTTGTCGAAGCTCGTTAAATGTGTTTGAACGAAAGAAGTTCAACGTATCATTATCTACATTTGCACTCTGCACGCTGTTTACAAAGTATGAGTTTATTAGATCGGGGTCCTTTATGTCTTCAGCTATGACGGGTGTAAATTTAGTGTGAATATTCCATGTCGAAAAATTTTTCCATAGTTTGTTTGGGTTGTTTTTGCTCATACGTATCTGGTACTGAATATAGGCCGCTTTTTCGTTTTTTATTGCAGTTGATAAGTAGTTACGTAGATCTTTATAATAGTCAAGGTGCTTTTGTAGTTTTGTCTTTACGTATTTTTTATAGGCTTTATTCTTCATATCGATAATCAGTTTTATGGTATCTGTAATATATGGTCGATATTTATGTCGCAAAATGACGGTTTTTGTGGGAGCATGTTTGTTAAATAGTGTGAGAATCGCTTCATTGAGTTGGTCAACTTTAGTTTCTATGTTTTCAGTTTCATATATATTCCTCCAGTTCATCATAGCCGCATCTCGGTTGAATTCATCAGGGTCAAAGTTCTTAAAACATCTGTATGTAATTGTAGACGGGTTCGGTTTTTTCTGAAAATAGTTTAGCTCGCAATAAGTGAGCATGTGGTCTGTTATGTTTACTAGAAAATCGAAATTATCACATTCCTTTACTTCAACGTTATCACTAATACATACACTTGTGTTGCGGATTTTGTTTTCCCGATTTAGACCGAATGTGGTGGAGCATCAATATTTAACATCTTTTATTTCGTTTAATGGAATTGTAGCCCTGATTGAAAAGTTCTAAAAACATGCCCTCTCGCTGAGTGTTCCCAAGCCAGAGCAACCTTTTGTTACCGTCCATTGTAACGGGGTTGGGGTTACGTATTCGGTCGAGTTCCCGATTGTGTCGTTCTTAAAGTTAAAGTTGTTTTTGTGGGTAACATATTTTCAGCATTTGTTTACATGTCTGTATAGGCTACTATAACTACCACCAACTTCACGATAACCAGAACCAAATGAGAAATTGACTATTTCTTAGTGGGAATCGTTAGTTCATCTTTGTTTACGTTTGGTTATTATTTTTTACGCTTGTTTAGCTATTTTCATCCTTTTTTCTATCTCTGTGTACGAATACTATGGTCCTTTTGAAAAAAATTTTTGGCTTCGCCTAATTGTTTCGCCAGTTATTCAATTATTTCAGGCCTAACCTGTATATTTTTACTTGAATTATATATCCTTTGCATTTCGAATTCGTAAATTTTCCAAAGCAGCTTATTTTGTACCTGTATCGAGTTCCTTTCGTTTGCGCGATGAACTCTCGACCCGCGCTATCTCTTATCAGAGTGCAAGCCTTCTTTTGGGCTCAAATTGTTCGTACCTCGCACTTGCTATTTTTGGCCCGCCGTGACCGGCGTGGTTAAATTATGTTTGTCAAATTACGTGCGCTCAATTAATCTAATGAGCAGTGTGTGTTCCTAAGGGCTGATTATGATCAGCTCTTGATTACCAATTTCAACCACGAGTTTATCTCGGAGGCCAAGCCGCTTGCCTTATCGTATTTTCGACACCTGCTGGGTTCGGCGTATTTGCTGCCTTTTGAGGATGCTTCCGCAGCAATTTTCGGCGCATCCACGTCGATTTCAACGATATGTGTGCAGTTCACGACCACCTTATGTTAAACCAAAGGGTGTAGTCACCCCGGCCGGCGTTTGCCTCTTTGTCGTTTGTGAGCGTTGGAGAAGCGAGGTTAGTTTGTGCCATTCCGGGATTTATCGTATCTTCAATACCTGGATTTTACATTTATACAGTTTAAACCCGTCAATATTTAAAATTTAAATGCATACGTTCCGCAATTATTAATATGTAATGTTCAATTTCATACATGCTCTTGCCTTTTACATTTGAATTTTTATGCTTATATTTAATTATGCTCAGTATTTAAAGTTGCAATTTTGATGTATTTCGACCCTCTGTAAAAGGTACAGTCACGCTTTTTTTATCTTCAATGGCCTAACAGAAGGTTTTATTAAATGACTGTGATAAGCTTATGCCACGAATGATTTGTTGGTAAAGTTATTAAAATAACCTGAAAGGGGTTTTTAATTTTATGCGTGTCGCAACCTTCAGTTTACGTACACAATTTTGTTATCACATTATTTGCATTTTAATTATCCTGATAATTTATTACTGACACTTCAAGACTTTTTATTATCTATTAATTAAACGTTAGTCACTTGCAGTTTATTTCCTCTTATTATTTGATATCTTTTGATTTCTGGCGCCCATTTTCTTTTCCTTTTTTTGAAGACATTCCAGGGTACACAGCTGTTGATTTCAACCTACGATCCAAGGCCGCCGAAATTTGAGTTAGCTAGGGCCATCGCGGTGAGTAAAGAGTTTTCAGAGCTGCCGTGGTGTATAAACTGTAGGGGGTTGATCTGCGATTTTTACTACCATTGCTTAATTTTATTAATTAATCGCAGGTTGGCTTCTTTTAGAGATGGGCGCCTGAGTGAGTTTTCGCTCACGTCACGCACGTTTCACGCTTGCTTGAAACACTCACGTTCACGCACGTTCAAGCTCACGTTCACTCACGTTCACAGCGTGACACGCCACTCACGACGTGACACGCAGCTTTTATTTGAAAATTTAAATTCAGATAGAACAAAATGTTCAAATTTAAAACCAATGAAAAAAACCGTAAAGAGAACTAAAAATATGTTTCTGCGCGTGACATAATTTACGTGATATGTTGCAATCAGAATAGTTGACATAAAAAGAAAAAAATGAAAATTGACTACAATAACCTACGACAAATGATAAATACTGATTTTTCGGAAATACATTTCTTGCAGCTGTCTTCAAAGACATTAATTTTAATAACAAAAGCTGTCATTGAAATTGACGTTTCCCTTATTGGTATAAGTACAAAATGTATATGTTGCTAGGCAACACTTTTAATTCGTAGGTTTAAAAGTACTTTTACGTACAAGGATCAACATTTTCAGCGTTAAGCCGAGTATACAAAACAAAACATTACTTTTATTAGAATAATAATTTCATCTACACATGTACACAATAAATTGGTTTAAAAATAAAACGTAATCAACATTTTCAGTGTTGAATCGAGTATACAAAACAAAACATTAGTTTTCCAAAAACAGGTTCATCTACACAATACATTTTTGGTTTAATAATAAAACGTAATTAACATTTTCAGCGTTAAGCCGAGTATACAAAACAAAACATTAAAATATTTATTTAAAAATAATATGTAGTCAACATATTCAGCGTTAGGTCGAGTTCTGCGCTCTACTAAAATTCGCCCAGCAGTAGAAAATACTTTTTCGCTTGTAGCGGAACTTGCCGGTATGTTTAAAATTTCTCGAGCAATTTTTTTTTTAATTAAGCATATTTACACTGCTTTTCCAAAATCCTAAAATGTCATCTACATTTCCGCATTTTAATTTAACATAATAATTTAGTTCTGTTTTGAGATCATTATCATTAGATGTGTCATCGTCAGAGCTATCTCTAAGTGTAGAAAAATAAGAATCTGATGCTGATGTACCAGTTTTGAGTCGTTTGCTATGCATTTCATCATTATTATCTATAGTTTTATTTGCATTTTTGTATATTTGGATTTGCTCTAGGATTTCCTTTACAGTCAAACGAATATCTTCTCTTTTATGTGAAGGTATGAACTTTAAGGATTTATAATTAGGGTCCAAAAATACAGCCACATAATGTAACAATTCGTGATTTAATTACGTTTAAAAGTTGCTGCACCCTGCAGTTTTTTATTCGTTACTAAATATTTAACGTGAAATTAACGTGAAACGTGAATCACGCCATGGAAATTTTCACTCACGTTCACGTCACGATTTTCAAATATTAGTCACGTTCACGACGTGACACGCCGTGACACGACGTGACACGACCGTTTTCACGTCACGCGCCCATCCCTAGCTTCTTTATTGTTTCACTTTATATGGTTCACCTTTATGACAGAAATAATATTCTAATGGCCAATGTCGGGTGGAACCGGTTCGTGCGAACCGGTTGTTAATTTCTTTTCAACATGAGAATCGGTTTTGATAGCGTTGTTAAACATTTAAAAAATCACTAAACATATCACTATCTTAAGTACTGCGTGACTGCAAAAACGTGAAATTAGAGCAAGCTGTGGTATTAATTAATTATAACTTTAAAAGGTAAGAATCTGGGTATCGCAGTTGGGAAAGAGAAATGCTCGCATTGAGCATGTCCTCGGTTCGAATCCCGGGGGGCGAAATTTTTTCGCAGCCTTGACGATTGGAATCGGGCTCGGTGGGACCATTCACACTTGGACACCAAATTAACTGTGCTCTACTTCGAACCACAGACCTAAGAGATAGAGTACCAAGGTCAACACATCATCATGACACAAATCTCATACAATGGTTGCTGCGGAAGTTTCAACGTTGTAACCCGAATCCGGGGCAAGTTGAGCATTGTACCGCCAGGGGCAAGGGTATAAAGCACCAGCCGTAAGGTAAAATGAGGTTACCGATAATACATACAAACAACTTTAAAAGGTCAACAGATATAGCCTTTAAAAAGATCATACCCGCTTTTATTCTATGTAAAATGCTTTTTCGATAATAGTAAGTTCCCAATAATTATAATTCTCTTTAAACATAATGAGTAATTTCGCTTTTATGTAAACCTCTTTTCAGAAAGTCAGTTTGACATTTGAATGTCAATGTGACATTAGTTACAAAAGACCGAGCAAAAGACAAAACAAACAAGAGAAGCAGTGTTGTCAACTTTAATAATTCGATCAAGGCCTACTTTGCTTTTGTTTTTCGATCACTGCTCCGCTCGGTACAGCTTCGTTCGTCTGAAATAGAAATCCCGGCTGGGATGAGCGAAATAACTGATCTCAGCAGCTCAACAACTAATGAATTGTTTACATAACAGCTCAATGGTGTAGACCAGGGGTTCTTAAACTGTTTTCCTGGAGTTTCAACAAAGCAACTGTGCCCCTAGCACCATTGAGCGTGCAGTTAGTTAATCCTCTTATTTAACATGATATCGTTCAATGAGTATGTTTTTCGCAATTTGTATAATAATGTGCTATTTTACAAAATTCAAAATCGATTAATAAAGTGGCACTTTGGTGCATAGAAATGTCACTTTACTATATGGTAATGTTACTGTCAAATTCGAGGTTAGCAGGATAGGTTTTGTGTCAGTTTGTGTTAAAACTGACGGAAAACTTAACCTGCTAACCTCGAATTTTACATAGACTCACAGTGCCACCAACATATTATTCATATGTTTGAATTTCCACAGCCGTCTTTGTTAATGGACATGTGGTATAATGCTTTTATATAAATGTTTGTTTATAAATACCAATAGAAAATGCGAAGAAATAGTATACACACTTCGTAAGAAAAGTAAAGTTTTACTAAACGTGTATAGCTTTTTAAGTTACTCGCTCGCACCGCTCGCTCGTACTCAATCAAGCTATATTCGTTTAGTAAAACTTTACTTTTCTAAACTTGTTGTGTAATATACTATTACATAGTCATTCACTGCCGAACGCAGTGGAAGTAAGGGAAGAGTTCTCTACTTCGACAGAAGTACCGCATTTTGGATATAACCTACTTCACACTTAAAAATGGTATTAGACATTGGGGAGCTGTGCTTTTTAAATTTATAAAATGTTACAACATAATAGAATCGTAATAAGTCAAACGGTTATTTAATATTCAGAATTTTCTTGTGCTAAAAGAATGAAAAGCACCTTATTTCACACTAAAGCATTTTTTCAATGTGCTAATATTAACAAACATTTGCAATCTTTCGAAATATATCATCTAAAATGTTAAGGGTTAATAAATTGGAAGAAATTAAATTACTACGGTTTTTATTTTACTTCTCACTTCTCACTCTTTTAAGAGAAATACTCTGTGTCCACATTTCGATGCTCACTATTGATATCTCGCTTATTAGAAGACACAGAGCAACGGCTAAATGGGGAATGTTTTGCAGAATTCTATACTCATTTTTGATTCACCCTAACTTTTTAAAATTTTAAGATAATTTGAAAAAACTAAAATTTGCCAATTTCAATGTACCTCATTAACTCGCTTTTTTATGTAAACAGGAACCCCCGATTGCCATTTGTTTTCAAGTTATTAGTGCTATTTTTTTGTTTTTCATATGGCAGCCCTATTGGATTTTTGGTTAATTAAATAGTTTTTTAAAAGAGCTTATCAGCGATGTATAATATACCTGAAGACTTTTTATTTGATATTAACCAAAACATAAATTAATCTTTAATATGAAATTAGTAGGCTATGAAATTAAACACCGATGAATAATGAGAACGAAAAGATATGCTAAGTAATACTGTAAAATAACGAAACGATAGTGACGTTTAATTTCATAAACAAAAAACAGGCTGCCCAATATAATTAGTAAGCCATGGAATTAAACGTCAGTGAAACAGAATGATGAGCTATAAAAGTACAATTCATAAGTAATTATTATTAAGTATTTAGGTTAATATGTATTGATAATGGCACATAAATATTCAAATGAAGAAAATGTTGATATGTCACAAGTGTATTTCAAAGCAAATAGAAGCTCTAAAAATGGTGTTTTATAAGATGCTCAAAAATCATTAAAACTGGAAAATGTTAGACGGGCATTTAAAATTTTAAATTTGTTTACGTTAACAGAATTGAAAGAACTTATTTTGCATTGTATTGTTACGTTCTTAACGTTCGGGCTATTCAAAATTATACGACAAACATGGGTTCAAATATTTATTTACACACTATTGGATTAATTATTACGATTATTGTTATTTACAAGCACTAACAAACTATCAAGCAGATTACAAATTACTTTTAAACTACGGCACTATTTCTAACAACTATTTATATCACTCTTAAACACTAACGATGTATTTCTACTACATCCGGATTTATTTATTTCACGCGTTTTATTTATCTGGGAGCTCGCCGCTCTGATGTTGAATACGAACTGCCCTACAGGTCTGAAAGCCGCGCATTTATATTTCACTGGGGAGATTCCAGAATCCTCGCGAATGCACTCCGGCATTCGCAGGTGTTGTTCTCGTAAGCGAGCGTGAGTCATTCAGTACACCTGGTTCTAGGGCGCTTCCCGAGCATTCGACCGCTGTGACTCATATTTCTGCAGCCGCCTCGAGAAGCTCTGGAACGCTCGCGTATTAATCGCCAAGGCTGCTGACTCATTCATCCCTCGGCCCTCAGGATCGTAACACTGCCCCCGCCTTAGGTCGTTCTGTCCCAGAACGAGTTGCGTCGGGTGCCTGTCACTCGCTCTTGTGGGGATTCGATGACGGTACTTACAGGCGGTGCCTTTCTTGCACACTGACTGGTTGAAGAAGTAGCAGTCCACCGTGGGCTCAATGCTTCGCGCCGGGCTGCAACAGCAGACCTCGATCTGGATGCCGGTCTGGTCGAAGACTACTTCCAGCATGCTGCGTACGACCCTCCAGTCCAACGAATCCAGGCCGCATGCTAATTTCGGCATCGCTAGCCGGGTTTCGCCGTTCTTCACCATCTGCTCCTTAAGGTCCAAAAGAGCAGACCAGAGCTCCTGGTAACTAGGTTTTTCGTGAGACAACCTTTTCGTCACCAGGTAATAAATGGAGCTGTTGCCTTCCTTCAGCTGCAAGGTTCTGCCAACCTGAGGTGCCTGCTCTCGCAGCTGGTTTAACCGGCCAAACTGCTCCCGGAAGGCAGCGGCGATCCCCCTAGACATCCGGAGGTCCTGGGCGACGCAGTGTGCCAGGGAATACTGCCGCAGGGTGTCGAACAGGTCACGCTGCACCTCTGTAGTAACTCCGAATCGCGCAGTCTTCGTACCCCCATAAGCGGCCATAAACTCCTGGAAGGAGGTTCCTCCGGTCCCTAGTCGTCTCAGGGGTTGTTCCGTGACAGCCTCCACTTCCTCATTCGTTCCGGCATATGGGGCCAACCGATTGAAGTGCACCACCCTGCACTTTCCTCGAGGAGGTTTCTGGATTCGGTATACCACGTCATTCAGTCGAGCAACTACAGTGTAGGGGCCTTCCCAGTTTCTTTGGAGCTTGGGGGAGAGGCCACGACGCCTCTGGGGGTTATGAAGCCATACCAAATCGCCAGGCTGGAAACCACCGGCCTCAGCGCGGGCATCATATCGGTCCTTCATTCGGTCGCTGGCACCCTGAATGTTTCGGCGTACGGCGTCGTGGATCTCTTCCATCCTCTTCTTCAGGTTCCCCACGTAGTCCTCCCCGGCCGTTTCTTCGCCAGGCTTTCTTCCAAACTTGAGGTCACATGGCAATCGCAGCTCGCGCCCAAAGAGTACCGTAGCTGGGGTGTGGTTGGTTGTCTCTTGTACTGCCGATCGGTAGGCCATTAGGAATAGGTGAATGTACTGGTCCCAGTCACGCTGATGTTCGGAAACCACCTTGGACAGATGCTTCCCCATGGTTCGGTTCATCCTTTCCACCATGCCGTCCGATTGAGGATGGAGGGCAGTGGTCCGGGTCTTGTGTATCCCCAGCAGCTTGCAAACGTTCTGGAACAGTCCAGACTCGAAATTCCGGCCCTGGTCGGAATGTAATTCCAGGGGGACTCCAAAACGGCTGAAGCACTCCTTCACCAGAACATCAGCTACAGTACCGGCCTCTTGATTCGGAAGGGCATATGCTTCAGGCCACTTGGTGAAGTAGTCCATGCACACCAAGATGTATTTATTTCCCGCTTCGGTTTCGGGGAATGGTCCAGCGATGTCGATGGCTATCCTCTCGAACGGACTACCGACGTTGTACTGCCGCATCGGAGCTCTACGTCTACCAACCGGTCCGTTTCCTGTAGCGCAGGCTTCGCACCTCCGGCACCACTCTCGGACATCATCTTTGCAACTCGCCCAGTAGAACCGGTCTCGGACCTTCTGCAACGTCTTCTTCAATCCAAAGTGTCCCCCAGAGGAGCCATCATGCAGGTGACGCAGAACCTCGGCCACTCTACTCCTTGGAACCATCAATTGTGATCTCGTTGCCCTACCGTCCTCGTCTTCCAAGATTCTAGTCAGGACGTTGTTCTCGAGCTGCAAGGAGTCCCATTGCGCCCAATAGGTCTTCACCGTTGGGTTGGTGGCGGAGACCTCCTGCCAGGTAGGTCGACGGCCATCTCGCTTCCAGGCTATAACTGTGCCTAAGTCGGGGTCGTTCTCCTGGCTGTTCTGCAACTCGTCTAGCTCCCACGAGTCGTCGACTACAGTGGTACGATTGATGGGTACCGCACGACCCTCCAGTCTCGAACAGTGGCTGCAGTCCGCAGGGCAGGGCCTCCTGGATAACGCATCGGCGTTGCGGTGGGCTGTGCCAGGTCGATGATTTATTTCAAAGTCGTACTCTTGTAGGCGCTCGATCCACCTAGCCACCTGTCCTTCAAAGTTCTTGAACTGGTGTCCATCAGCCTCTCAAACGTGGCGGGAGCATTGCACAAACCGAACGGCATGACGGAGAACTGCCAGAGCCCAGTTCCGATAGTGAATGCAGTCTTCTCCCTGTCCGCGGGTTCCATTCCGACTTGCCAATAACCGCTCTTCAAGTCTAGCGTCGAGAACCATCGAGAACTGAAGAGTGTATCCAGTGTATCATCGATTCGTGGCAGAGGGTAGCTGTCTTTCTTGGTCACATGGTTCAGCTGTCGGTAGTCAACACAGAACCTCGTTGAGCCATCCTTCTTCTTGACAAGAACCACAGGGGAGGCCCACGGGCTGCTGGACGGTTCGATGATCCCTTGGTTTCGCATATCTTGGACAATCTTCTCAGCTTCTTCCCGTTTGGCGAGGGGCAACCTTCTTGGATGTTGGCGTATCGGTTGAGCATCCCCCGTATTGATTTTATGTTTAACTACGTCGGTACGGCCGCTGGGATGATCTCCACACTCGAAGACGTCTTGGTACCGGGCCACCAGATCTTCGATCTTCTTCCGTTCTTGTTGGCTCACGCCCTTGCACGTAGACATCACGGTGTTAATTAATGCCTCTGGGCAGTTCTTCGCCTTGCGGCCGCCGCTGCCACTAGTGATAGTTCTCACAACGGCGGAGATCGGTGTGCACCTTCCCAGGATTGTGTCCCTCCTGACGGTTGCTGGTTCCCCGTTGACGTTCATCATCCTTACTGGGACCTTAAGCCCAGTCTTTACCAACGTCTTCCCAACCAGGATACCATGAGTGAGCTCCTTGTCATAATCAGGTTCAATCATGCGCACTACGTTGCCCCGGAGATCGCCATCCAGGTATGCATCCACGACCCTCTCGGTTCGTCCAGGCAGAGTAACATTTTCCGCCAATACCACTCGTACTGCGATCTCTTCTCTTGGGTGTAGGGAAAGCTCCTCCCCACCCACGTGCAACACGCCGCGTCCCAGGTCCAAAGTGAACCCACACTTATTCATGACATCCATTCCTAGGATGAACTCGTCCGCAATGTCAGCAATCAGGACCCGATGCTTGAGGGTTTGATTCCCAATCTTTAATTTCACATCCATCTCCCCATGCGTGGTCACTGCGCCTCCCGTGGCAGTGCGAAGGCGTGTCCTGGTGGGCAGCAGCTCACCCTCGTCTCGTATTACGTCAGACCTGGCGATGGACTTCGTCGCTCCAGTATCCAACAGCAGAGACCGAACTCTTCCATTTATTTTCCCATCAATGAAGAGACTATCAGGCTGGCGCTGCACGGACGACACATGTATGGGAATCTCCGGGGCATGGCAATCACGAGTCGACTCTCGCCCCTTCTTGTCGACCCGCATTAGTTTTCCGACGGCTCGTCAGACACTCGGGCTCCTTTCTTCGGACAGCGAGCCCTAAGATGACCCATCTCTCCGCAGCTCCAGCAACGGGGCCCCTTCTCCCTCGTCTCCTGCCTTATAAGTCGTCGCAACATGTCCTCCATGGATTCAGGCGCCATCTCCGTCGTGGCGACACCGCGGACACGACCATGTCCTCTGGAAGCACTCCTTGCCGCTTCAAATTCCAATGCATGGGCTAAAGCCTCTCCCAGTGTCCTATGGCGCCCCAGACGTACCGCTTGCTGAGTATCGGCGTCTTTAACTCCATCTACGAATGTTTGGACGGCTAGCTGCTCCAGGAAGTCCTCCGGCGCCGATGGATACGCGAGCCGAACCAATCGAGCAACATCGGCCTCCAGTTCTTGCAGAGTCTCCCCCGACTTCTGAATTCTGTTCTTCAACTGGGCACAATGCACATGCTGAAGATGACCATTGCCATAACGCCGTTCCAGACGATTCACCAATTGCTGGAAGTCCCTCTGCTGATTTTCTGGAATCATTTGCAAAACATTCAGAGCATCCCCTCGCAATGTCAGGATCAATGCGGTCGCTTTGTCTGCCATTCCCCAACCATTAGCAACGGCTGCGGCTTCAAATTGCTTCAGGTATGTTGACCATGGCGTTTTCCCATCGTAAGAGGGCAGTTTCATGTGCAAGCCAGATGTTGCGGGCCTCACTGGGGCAGTATCTTGGGACAGAGCAACCTGAGGGGCAGCAACTCGCGATAAGGTAGGCTGATTCACTGCAATTGGAGAAGAGCAGCCAGCAGATTCAGAGAGAGCTGGTTGGCCTTGGCCACTTCGTGACTGCAGCTCCAGTATGTCACTCCGAACTCCGGCCAACGCTCTCTCCATATCTTCCCGAAGTTCATCCTTGAGGTCTTCTTGCGTGACTCTCAATTTTTCCTCAAGTTTTTGGACTGCTTTTTCTTGCGCGGCTTTCAGCTCTTCCTTAAGTACTTCCTTGAGGTCTTCTTGTGCTTTTTCTTGCGCGGCTTTCGATTCTGCTTGCGCTTTTTCTGCCTTCTCCTGCCCAACTTGGATCTCTTTCCTAAGATCCTCTTGTGCTTTTTCCGCTTTCTCTTGCGCTTTTTCCGCTTTCTCTTGCGCCTTCTCTGCCTTGTCCTGGCTAACTTGCATCAGTTGCAAAAGTTGGCTTAATTGGGCTTCCATTTTGCTGCTTTGAGATCGCGTCAAAGGCATGCACAATAGTCACTTCAATTTATTTATCTGACCGTCGTTTTATCGGCACTTGTTAAATAATTTATTTATTTAATGTTTGTTCAATAATTTTCTTATAGCCCCCGGTTCAAAACCTCACACCGACACCACTGTTACGTTCTTAACGTTCGGGCTATTTAAAATCATACGACGAACATGGGTTCAAATATTTATTTACAACAATGAATTATTACGATTATTGTTATTTACAAGCACATGCGAGAATTATCAAGCAGATTACAAATTAATACAAGCACTAACGACTATCGGTACATGTATTTCTATTACATACGGATTTATTTATATCACTCTTAAACACTAACGATTATATATGGTTGTTTATTTCTATTATTTAGGTTCACGCGTTTTATTTATCTGGGAGCTCGCCGCTCTGATGCTGAATTCGAACTGCTCTGTCGAAGAATTATTTCAGAACTGACTCGCATCCCCGCTGCGCGAGTTTTTATCTTTCACTGGAGAGGTTCCAGAAACTTCTCGGCATTCACTGGAAAATCCAGATGAAAGCATGACGCATCTGACCTCGGGCGCGCGTGAGTCATGCACTGCACCTGGCTCCAGATTTATCCGAAGGTCTGGAACGCTGTGACACATCTCCACACCTGCTTCTGCCGGCAGCCTCTGATTCACCCGCGCACATCTGCTTTCAAGGCCGTTCTTGCGTTCGTTACATTAATAAAATGAAGACAATAAAAGAATTTGTGAAGAATCACATAGTGGAAATAAGAATTAATAGGACTTAGTTTACATTAATATATGTAAATATTATGTAGTATTAATAATTAGAAAGAAGAATTTCGAAATTAACTAAAAGAAATCGGAAGTTAGTACGATTAGAATTTAGAAGATTAAGAGTTATTGCAGTTTATAAAAATTTTAATTTCTTCAAATATTTTTTATTAAAAACAAAAAATGAGGTAATTTAATTTGTTATAAAGTTTGTTACGTTATAAATAATTAAAATGTGTTTTAAACTTTAGTGGGGCAATGCTATATTACGATTTCTCAGAAGGATCGTACGACTTAAAAGTTAAAATATAATAAAAAGGGAAATTACGAATAAAGCTTGCTCCTTAATGGTCTTACAGTATTACATTGGCAGCTTCACAGATAAAACCATCTGAAACTAACAATTATATCACTCATATGATCAGAATCGTTCCTAATTACCGTTTTACTTACGCAAATTAGTATGACGATGAGATTTAACAAGTCAATCGATTCGTAGCATTAAAATTGTAGTTCATCACAAGGTAACTGTCCATTTAGATGTGTTGTATTTTGAATAAGACAACAAGGTTGCAAAGCACTAAGCACTAAATTGTTGAAAAAGCAAGTCAAACAGCTCTGCGATTTTCTGATGGTAGTTTGACAGAACTCTGAAACATTCATTAAAGCAATTAATGCGTTTGCACAAGTTCACTTACTCGAATTATAGCTGTAGCTAGCTTCTAAAACTGGAGTTGTTTTGCTTAAAATAACAGTTCTAACCTAAAATGTGGAAAAACCGACGTTTAACCTGACAATTACAATGTTAATAAAAGATCACGCATTACGTACAGTTTGGTAGTTATCATGACAATTTTCAGCCAATTGTTTATTTATAAACAGAAACAAATCCCCTTCTGAGAATAAACCTTTGAAAAAGAACATCGGTAAAGTTTTAACTCCAACAAAATCTATTTGTAAACCAGCATTTTCGACAACCAGGCAGCAATAAAGACTTTAAAAGCCTATACGTGCTAATCAAAGCTTGTCTTGGAGCGCCTGGAAAATCTCAAGCAACTGGCAAACAAAAGCCACGTGACTATGTGATGGGTTCCAGGACATAAGGCTGATGAACTCGCTCGAAACTAAGCAATGACGCCATTTACCAAACCTGAACCCTGTTGTGGAGTACAGAAAAACCACCTAAAATATGAAGTCGGGCTATGGGAGAAGTAAATGAAATTCTCGTACTGGCAAAACACACCAGGACAACGTCAGCCAAAACAGTTTATAACTATTTCACAAAAGTAAGATAGAACTGAAAATCATCACTGGCCTACTTAGAGGCCATACATCATTAAATTGCTATCTCTCCAGTATTGGTAAGGCTGAGGACCAAATCTGTCGCTTATGCAATGTGGCAACGTAAACGACAGAGCACATTCCATGCAACTGCATTGTCAACGCAGATACAACTCATTCGGAAAGGCAATTACAACGCCCAGCAAAATAGAGAGTCCGAAACTCAGAAATATTCTAAGGTTTATCAACAGATTACAACTATTCTAACATAGCAAGGGCTTACAAGTTACAAAAGAACCGTCAAGGGTTGAAGTAACAAAAGACATAAACGCCAAAACCCTCTACCAATAATACCAATACCAATCCTTATAACATGGCATTGCACATAACACATAAATGTATGTAACTCTATAAAATGAAAAAGAAATGATTGGCTATAATAATTATACATATATGGTTAAAATCATATTTTGAATTTTGTCATGAGTTAGAATTACCAAAAATATATTGGAACTATTTTTAACCTCGCATGGACAAAAGTTGATTAGTGGAGGTAATTTTAATGCGAAGCCTACCAGATTGGCGGTCCAAAGTGATAGTTACAAAAAGGAGACAAATTGATAAACTGTACTACATAATATTTATATACTGGAAAGATTGATGCCAATCCGCTTTATTGGAAGAACTGATTTTTCTTCTTCATTAAACAGCATCTCCCATTTGTAATTGATCATATGCTTTTGCCAAATCTCGTCATTGATTTCTAACATCAGCCGCTGTCATCTATCATTGACCGACAACTTTCCGAATGTCATTGACAACTTTCCGAATGTCATTGTACGATCTCATTAATGGACAACCCGTTTTTATTTTTCTGCTCCATGGTTTCCATTCTGCTGAGTTGTGGGGCCATTTTTCATGATTCCTTGAAGCAATGTGTTCTGCTCAGTGACATTTTGCTACAGCTACAATTTCTGCTATGTCTTGCATTTTTGTTTGTTGTCTGATACATTGAATTGTTTCGTATCGCTTAATATGCAGTTGAATATTGCTCTCTCTATATGCCTTTGTTTCACTATACATTTTTCACCGACGAAAAATAGTTAAAACCACTCCTTAAAAATTTATTATGCAGAAAGACTCAAATCTAGACAGACCTAGTTGTAATCGAGATATAAATGATCTTGGAGAGACCACTGCCATAAGATGGCTTCGAACGGTGCATTTTAATTTTAATTGTTCTAATTTACTTTTTCTATTTTTCAATATAATTTTTTCCGGGAAATAGGTTAAACATTTAAAATTTTATCAGTAATGCCATTAAATATTTGATTAGTATGAGAATAATAATCATTATTAACTGTTACCGAACGAATATCTTCTAGAATAATAGCTGCAGTTGCTTCTAATATCCTGAGACGTTCTTCATTTTCATTTGATTTTGTATTCCGATACCACCATTGACATAAAACATCACATTGCCATCTGCGAAGCAAATGATTGTAAAAACTCGCACTTTTTGTTATTATTCAATTTCCATACCTCTGTAAAAGTTTTATACTTGATGGATTTTCCATCAGGAATAAAATCTTTACATACACTTTTCTAGACTGCCAAATGTTCTATTTTCAGTAAACAAATATTCCTCTTAATAATTCCATAATAAGCGTTTCCCCATATCAAACCGCCACTTGTGAGGTGTAAATGCATGCATAAGAATGCGAGGAAGACAATGGATGTCGCACCGACGTCGAACCGAGTAAAGAGCTCAGAGCGGCTTAAAAAACGCCAGATATTATATCACCCTAGGAGCTACAAACGCCTAAAACGCGCTGCGGCTATATCAAATATAAACCAGTCGTGTTTGATATCAAAATGCGTGTTTATTTGTCAGCACGCCAGCACTAATAAAGTAACTGCCAATTGGGCGCCCCCCTCTTGTACATTACATCTCACCTCGCTGGCCAATGAGCAGCGAGCGAGCCTGACACAATGAATTCGGCTGCTTTAAATAGTCGAGCATTTGGGAGAAGAATTCACTCTGCCTCGGCGGGTCAAACAAGAAGTCCAACCAGCAGGAAGCCTCGCCAGCCATCTTCAGGACCCAGACCAGCCAGCCCTCTTAAGGACTTAGCAGGTAGAACCAACCAGCCCTCTTTACGACTTAGCACTTGGAACCTGCCAACCCTTTTCAGCACTTACCAGTTAGAACCAGCCAGCCCTATTAAGACTTAGCATTTAGGACCATTCAGCCCTCTTCAGCACTTAGTACTAAGACCAGCCAGCAGCCGTCACCAGGACTCAGGGCCGCTTAGGACCAACTCCAATCCGAGGAGCCCGCACACCGCCTTCTTCACCGCAAGAAGCCCGCATGCCGCCTTCTGCACCACGAGGGGTTCGCTCGCCGCCTTCTTCACCGCAAGGATCCCGCACCGCCTACTATTCAGGCACCGGTACCCGGCCACGCCCGCGGCCCCACTCCACTTTATTTCATAGTTTTTTTTAAATATATAATGTTTCGCTAGGTCTCAGTGCGCATATTAATTAGTTGTAAATATGTCTAACATAAAATAAAGCTTGTCCAACCAGGCAGCTGAGGTTACGCCTCCACCGTTCGTCGATTGCCGCCATTAGTCTTTACCGCTGAGCAAGCTCGAGGCGTGTTAAAGTTCTACATATTTAAGTTGGAATCATCGTATAATAATGTATCACATACTATACAGTGAAAGTTTTTTCATGTCGAACATATCAAACCTACATACAATGCAAAAAGATTGAATTTTATCCGATCGAACATAGGTAACCACTATTGTTACTTGCCTAGTTTTTCGCTATGTTCAATTTGAAAAAAAATCTCTCACTGTACAGGTGTATGTAATATCATTTGCAAATTCACATGGTAACATCTTCGAAACTGTTACTGCTACGAAGAAATGTTATAGAACCTTTTCTGTAGCTAAAAATTTTATAAAAAATGTTTTTGCAGTAAAATTAATTTTTAACGAGATATTCGCGAACAACTGCTTTTGTAACCTTTGACCCCTTGTAAATGTTTAGCGGAGTCACATCGATGGGGACTTGCCATTTTGCTTAAAACGATAAAATCAAGGTAAACACAAAAATGTAGTTATTTGCAAATTCTTCAGTAGAAAAATTCTAATTTGACAGGACTACAGATAGAGACCTACGTTATATTATATGATCTTCTCTATTTCTGACCGACTGAATGTGATTCACAGTGTTAGAATTATCTTGGTTTTGCCTCCTTTTTTATGGAGTGACGCCATTATAGCCTTGTTCCCGTCTTTTTCTTCTATGAATTTGTTAAATAATATTTCCAACTTTTTACTAGTGCTCCCCCCAAGTTTTATTAGTTCTGGAATTATACCGCCATCTTCAGGTGACCTGCTATTTTTCATTCCTTCAATTGCATTTCCTCCGATCCTACATTACAGATCTTAGGTTTCTCTTCTACGTTTTGTGTTCTTCGAATTTTATAGTATTACTTAAGTATTTGAATGAAGAGCGGCTGACTGGCTGGTAGAGCATTTGTGTTTCCGGATAGTGAGTTCAAACCTCACACCGTCCACAATGGTTGTAGAGTCACCGACCATTATACTTTTGGCGGTTGTGATCTCCGTGAAAGATCATTCTTCCTTATCAATGGGTTAGGCTAGCTACCTGTCCGGCTGTGACCGAAGATGGCTTATAAAACCTGTCCGCGATGCTCCTTGAATTTATGAAACCTTAGATTTGCGTAGTTCCGGGAATTATTTCTTGCACTTGTTCAGTTCGCACCTCGGAATATAAATTGTATAATGTTATATAACCAGGTTGTTTTAGTGAAGGGATTACACTTGATGAAAATGAAATGAAGGATTTTGATATAAAATGTGACTGGAGTAGCCAGGCCTAACTACCCCTAAATACATTTGTAGCCTGTGTCTAGTCACAAGTGAATACACTTCAGAGTCTAGAAGTATATTGAATTATTTAACAAATACAAGTTCTTATATATAATTCAATGTGTCGTGTTTGCTGTTTTTGAACTCATAACCTATTATTGGTATAAGCCCAAAAACACGACGTTTGCATAATAATACCTCGCCGGTACACAATGTGTGTGAAATCTGACCTAGCGATAGCATTATAATGCAGCGGTCTGCATAAAGCTTCCTTATAGTATTGCAACGTGACCCAGTAAATTGACGCTAATGCAGAGTTTTTATACAAATAGTTTAACTGGCACATGTCGTGAACTAGTTTTTATATTCTAATTGAAAGCACTTTTGTGTCCGCATGATTTCACTTAATTCCAATAAATTGTCTTGTCCCATAATCAAACATTAGTTTGAACAAAACCACACCTTGCATGTGGTTAGTAATATGCTCCCAGCCTACATTAAGAAAAGGAAGAATAGGTTCTGATAAATTAGTTTCATATTCGTATTATTCTCAATTTTTTGTTAAAAGAATTTCAAATAACTAAAATAAGGTATGTAAAATGTATGTTGCTGAAAATATGATTACTAGATCTACTAAATAATCGAATAAAATACAGGGTCTGATTTTAAAAAGTCCAATGGCGTCACCAGACAAACACATTGGAAAAAACAAGTTAATTGCACAAAATGTAACCTAAACTTCAATTAATAGTATTAATACTATTTATTAAAATTGTGTTTCGATAACATGGATATTAACGCGCAAGGAAGTTTAGGAGAGACTAAACTTCAAAGAGGTTACTACTAAACTATTTCTGCTAATTTTAATCATCCTTGAAAAGCAGCTGATATAAAAATTTGTCAAAGAACTAAGTTTGTGATATGCAATTTTGCTGGGATTTTATTGCTCAACTAAGCAATTTTCTTAAAAGCAGGTACTAAACTAACATAACTGGTAAATTTTCAATTATAAACGAGTCTGTTATATCGCGAAAGCGTTCGAATTTAGTCCTTATAAAATATTTAGCAAAAACAGAGATAACGTGGGGCAATTCCAGCTAAAATTTAGTGAGAAGCAGCGAAGTCGTAATTACAAGTAACCCGTTAGCGCGTTACAAATTGGAATCTTAGTTAATGGCAGTGCTAGCGCCGTAGGCACAGCAATCATTATCAAATAATTACAGTAATAGGCGCTTAAACTGACGCTCTCTTAATGCCGTCTTTCCTCTCCCTCAGATGAATTATATTAGCAACTTAAAGCAATTGTGATCGCTAGGTGTGATTTGTCAATGTAGCTTGTAGCCGAATGTTTTTTACTTTGTGCTAGGCTTTAAATTTTTCGAATAGCCCCTGAAATAAATACTGTGAGAGTTCAGTTTTTACTTGGAAAAGATATATCATTCTTGCTAATTAACGGAGTAACATCAATTGTTTCGTTGAAAACACAGACCAGGCGTAGGAATCACATGGTATAATATCTGCTTGCTAGAAGGTGCAATATACATATGTAGCTTCATTCCATTTTACTATACAGGGCCCGGCAACCATGCGGTGCTGGAAAATATTTCTAATATGTAGTTATCCGAGTTATATAAAAAAATAGCTTATATAAAAATTGTAGGTACTAAGGTGATGCACATTAGTAAAATAGTTTAGATTACACAGGGTGACCCAAAAAAGTGTGACAAACCATTCTTTAAATAGAACGCCATGTATTATTTAGGTAGCTCAAAACCTTTGCGTCAAAATGCTAATAATTTTAACATGAAATTATATGGGTGTGAAGTTAACAACGAATACTATAGAGATACTAACGATTTTATGCAAAAAGAAATCTAAACGTCAAGAAGATTTTTTTTTAAGGGGCGTCGCCAGCGCCATATGGGCTAACTGGAACCAGTGGCCCTCTGAAACTTCCCTATTTCCCTTTGGAGACATCTGTATTACTTCAAAGGCGCGACTATTACAACCTTATCACCGAGTTCTATTTTCTTGTTGTAGATTCCTCTCTTCTTTTTGCTTTTGGCCTATGTTCTTTATGCCACTTGTTATTACCTCCCAGTCTTCCTTGCTCCTTAGCATTTTTACTGTTAGGTTTTCGCTCGTTAGTGCTTCTCCTATGGCTGTATGTATTTCAGTTCTTTCACTTATCCATCTCGGGCAGTGAAAAACCGTATGCTCAACGGTATCTATCTCCTCACAGTAAATGCAATTTTCTAGCTCTTGTATTTTACATATCCTTAAGTATGCAGCAAAACATTCGTGTTCTCCGAGTACCTGCATAGTGAAGTAATCGACTTCTCCGTGGCTCCTGTTTTACCACACTCGTAGATCCGGTATGAGTTTTTTTGTCCACTCTGCCTTGCCTGGAGTTCTTTCCCATCTCTCCTGCCATTTCCTCATTGTCTCTTCTTTGAGTTCCCTCATTGTCTGCCCCTCCGTTTTATTATGCATTCGACATCTTTCATCGACCATAAGATCGATGAGTGGAACCCCAGTGATTACTTGCAGCTTGCAGTGCCTGTGTGGACGTCATGCAATATGCACTGCATATCCTTAACAGCGTTCTTCTTTCTACACTTTCCAACATTTCCTTGTATTTTTTAAAGCGTATTGCTTCACTCTAGAGACCCTGTATATTAAGTAAGATAAGAGATGGGACAAGTGGAACCAGTTTCCAAGGCTAAGTTGATCAGTTTCTGTTTTTCAAACAAAATTTCAAGATGTCATTACCAAACTGACATTTACTTTACACGACAAATTTTGAAATGTCAAATAACGAAAATAATTATTCATTATCAATAAAAATTGCGTCTGATTTTTATAGTTGGATTTTACAGACTGTAGATAGGTATAAATTATCTATTCACATTTAATTACAGTTTCTTTCTAAAGCTTTGTTCGTTAGGCTACTCAGACTTGCTTAGTGCAAGAAAATGTTTTCGTTTGTGTGAAGTGCATTCTGTTCGTTTGTAGTTCGAATTACGAACCAAACGTGATGAATTTATTCCTGGCGTCGAGTAGATTGAATGAGTCAAGTGTGGGTTCAATGAGCGCGAAAACTAACCTTAAAATTGTTTCAGTTTGGATTTACGTATAGTTAGTTACAAATTAATTTCAAAAGATGTAAGAACATTGCAATCAGCTGTGAAAATATGGACTCCCGGTATAACTTGTCCAATGGGCGATTACTCTGACGGTGTAAAAATATTGCAATTAATCATGTTAATCAGAGCAGCAACAAAAAGGTAATTAAAGTTGTTCGAGTAGTCAGAAAGTTATTTGATATGACTGATTAAGGGGCTTTTACGTTTCAGCATCATTTTCAACTATGCGTATGCTGTTACTTCTAAAGACTCACGTTGTATAGAAGAAGCGGAAATGCGCAATTCTCCCCAAAGCGATGTTGAAAACGCTGTGTGGAAGAAGTGACAAATTGCTAATAAATCAACACACAGAAAAAAGGCCCAAAATTCTATCTATAGGAATGGTATCTATTTCAAAATTATCAAACTAATTTTTAGTTCAACTTTATCTATTTTAGAGAATTGTGAAATACTTTGAAAACAACATACAATACACCAAATGTAGGCTATTGGGAACAACAAATGATGCAGACGATATTGATAAAAAGAACGGCAGTATTATACTATATAGAAGCTTAAAACTATAGTTTATAAATATTAAAATTTACATTTTAGTAGATCACGTAGTACTGCACCATGCCAAATACACTAACATTCGTAATACTACAAGTCATGCAAGTGTATCAAAAGAATGGCAAGAGTTGCAAAAACCCATTGGAGAATGAAATAAAAATTGAAAAGAATTGGAAGTAAAGAAATTCAACAACGGAAACAAATACTTGAGCAATTAAAGCTGAAAATTAGTTGTTACAGAAGTTATTAGTTATTAAAATTACTTTTCATGAAAATAACGTATAGGTATATTTCATTTTTATATGTATAACAACAAATTAATATGAGGAAATTAAACACATCCTCTAAAATACCACTCTCAAAAGTGATATCTTGCAATTTTCTATTTAAGGTTGTAATTTGTAGGGTATGAGAAATGTAGTTCACAAATTGTATTATATCCACTAGAACCACAAATAAACTTTAATTTCAAACCTGTTGCTACCGTTTTATTTGACCAGGGTGTAGTACTTGCTTTTTGTTGATGAATTGCCTCAATTTGATCATCATCAAAGATGTTTTGAAAAGCCGATTTCCTTTTTCTTTCCAAATTTAATTTAATACTAGTCTAATTTTTTTCAAAATTACTATTCTTCTGTTGACTTTCTTTATGACTTTATTTTGATTTGCAATAATGTCTTTTCATTTAAAAAAATTCCAAAATGTCGCTGTCAAAATGAGGGGTAGTTTTTCTAGAAAATTAAACGTAACTTTGTTTTCAAAATTTTTATCTTCATTATCGGAATAGAATTCGCTCCCACAACTGTTTATGTGGAATAATGATGGCACTGCATTATATTTTAGTCTTTTACATGGGGATATGCCTGTTGTTAAGAACTGGTCTGGTGTAAAATGTTCTTCGCATAATCTGCACGATTTTTCATGCTGCAAGATCTCAATACCAGATTTTTCTACGCATACTTTTTTATAAGGATAATTTTTTGAAATGTTCTTGCTGGAACGATTCTTACATCCAACTGTTGAAGAGCCAGTGATTTTAGTAAAATTTATTGACAATAATGATCCTCGACACCGAAATGTCAAAGAGGCTAAAGATAATGAATGAATGAATGCACTAATAAAAAATCAAATAAACAGAATGCCACTTGTAATTACAGCAAAAACTACAAACGTCAAATGACATTAATAATTTCCATGGCCGGCTGTCACTTTGACATTTGTTACACAATTCAGCAGGCCATGGAAATTGGTTACAACCTATCAGCATGGATCACTTGTATGTCCCATCTCTAATCTTAATATACAGGGTCTCTACTTCACTCCAGATAGGTGCTCCGTACCGGGTGGCCAATTAAGAAGGGCACTCGGCCCTATCTCGAAAAGTAATTGCCGTAAAGACTTGGAGTAAAAAAATTTATGACTAAAGCGGTTAAGAGAAAATGCTGAAAATTATTTTTAATTTTCTGGAATGGCCGCCAGGGGGCGTAATCGCATTCTTGAATTTTAAATCCCGTTTTTTGAGAAATATTCTTATATTACAGATAGCTAAAATGGACACCGTTTTAAAGCTGAGATAAATTCGATTTTTTTTTGTTAAATGCCTTTTGCTCTATCTCTTAAGGGAAAGTGGTGGGGGATATCCGAACATTTTCGGAAATAAATGTCAATAACTTCAAAATGGCTGAAAGGATTTTGTCAAACTTGGAGTCGTTGAAAAGGGATTTTCTTAGGCTATCAACGCTGCCTTGAGTGGATTGATTTAGATTGCCTGTGTCGCCGCTAGAGGGTGTTTTGCGACAACACTACAAATGAAACGGATTTTCTCAAAAAAATTAAATGCAACAATATCACTTTTATTGGAACAAAAGATAGGCAAATAATGGTAGTTCGCAGTACCAAATTTGATTCACGAACGCACCCGTTGCAATTTCGCTCAAGAACGTGATATATTCTTGCACCTTGCAAGTGTCAGAAACAATTTTGGCATGCCGTCAACGTCTAGCAAAAGTACAAACAGTTGCGTTTATTTTCTGCCGTATACAAAAAAGATAAAGTGATACAAAGGTACTATTAACTACTGAATTTTCAGTTCCGTTTTATCAAGACCGCACGGTAGACGTTTCAAAATTTCGCATACGCCTATCAGAGTCGGTGTTTAAGTTCGGAGTTTCAAATTTGATTCATGAACGTGCCCTTTTCATTTACGCTCAAGAACGTGATGTATTCTTGCACCTCGCAAGTGTCACAAATAATTTTGGCAAGCCGTCAACATCTAGCAAAAGTACAAATAATGGCGTTTATTTTCTGCCGTACGCAGAAAAACTTAAGTTATACAAAGGTACTTACTAACTACTTACTGAATTTTCAGTTCCGTTTTATCAAGAAAACTCGGTAGGCGTTTCAAAATTTCTCAAACGCCTATCAGAGACTGTCTTTAAGTTCGTAGTTCCAAATTTGATTCACGAACGTATCCGTTGCATTTTCGCTCAAGAACGTGATATATTCTTGAACCTTGAAAGTGTCAGAAACAATTTTGGCATGCCGTCAACGTCTAGCAAAAGTACAAACAGTTGCGTTTATTTTCTGCCGTATACAAAAAAGCTTAAGTGATACAAGGGTACTATTAACTACTGAATTTTCAGTTCCGTTTTATCAAGAAAGCTCGGTAGGCGTTCCAAAATTTCGCATACGCCTATCAGAGACGGTGTTTAAGTTCGGAGTTCCAAATCTGATTCATGAACGTGCCCTTTGCATTTCCGCTCAAGAACGTGATATATTCTTGCACCTTGCAGGTGTCAGAAACAATTTTGGCATGCCGTCAACGTTTAGCAAAACTAAAAACAGTTGCGTTTATTTTCTGCCGTATACAAAAAAGCTTAAGTGATACAAGGGTACTATTAACTACTGAATTTTCAGTTCCGTTTTATCAAGAAAGCTCGGTAGGCGTTCCAAAATTTCGCATACGCCTATCAGAGACGGTGTTTAAGTTCGGAGTTCCAAATCTGATTCATGAACGTGCCCTTTGCATTTCCGCTCAAGAACGTGATATATTCTTGCACCTTGCAGGTGTCAGAAACAATTTTGGCATGCCGTCAACGTTTAGCAAAACTAAAAACAGTTGCGTTTATTTTCTGCCGTATACAAAAAAGCTTAAGTGATACAAGGGTACTATTAACTACTGAATTTTCAGTTCCGTTTTATCAAGAAAGCTCGGTAGGCGTTCCAAAATTTCGCATACGCCTATCAGAGACGGTGTTTAAGTTCGGAGTTCCAAATCTGATTCATGAACGTGCCCTTTGCATTTCCGCTCAAGAACGTGATATATTCTTGCACCTTGCAGGTGTCAGAAACAATTTTGGCATGCCGTCAACGTTTAGCAAAACTAAAAACAGTTGCGTTTATTTTCTGCCGTATACAAAAAAGCTTAAGTGATACAAGGGTACTATTAACTACTGAATTTTCAGTTCCGTTTTATCAAGAAAGCTCGGTAGGCGTTCCAAAATTTCGCATACGCCTATCAGAGACGGTGTTTAAGTTCGGAGTTCCAAATCTGATTCATGAACGTGCCCTTTGCATTTCCGCTCAAGAACGTGATATATTCTTGCACCTTGCAGGTGTCAGAAACAATTTTGGCATGCCGTCAACGTTTAGCAAAACTAAAAACAGTTGCGTTTATTTTCTGCCGTATACAAAAAAGCTTAAGTGATACAAGGGTACTATTAACTACTGAATTTTCAGTTCCGTTTTATCAAGAAAGCTCGGTAGGCGTTCCAAAATTTCGCATACGCCTATCAGAGACGGTGTTTAAGTTCGGAGTTCCAAATCTGATTCATGAACGTGCCCTTTGCATTTCCGCTCAAGAACGTGATATATTCTTGCACCTTGCAGGTGTCAGAAACAATTTTGGCATGCCGTCAACGTTTAGCAAAACTAAAAACAGTTGCGTTTATTTTCTGCCGTATACAAAAAAGCTTAAGTGATACAAGGGTACTATTAACTACTGAATTTTCAGTTCCGTTTTATCAAGAAAGATCGGTAGGCGTTCCAAAATTTCGCATACGCCTATCAGAGACGGTGTTTAAGTTCGGAGTTCCAAATTTGATTAATGAACGTGCCCTTTGCATTTCCGCTCAAGAACGTGATATATTCTTGCACCTTGCAGGTGTCAGAAACAATTTTGGCATGCCGTCAACGTTTAGCAAAACTAAAAACAGTTGCGTTTATTTTCTGCAGTATACAAAAAAGCTTAAGTGATACAAGGGTACTATTAACTACTGAATTTTCAGTTCCGTTTTATCAAGAAAGCTCGGTAGGCGTTCCAAAATTTCGCATACGCCTATCAGAGACGGTGTTTAAGTTCGGAGTTGCAAATTTGATTCATGAACGTGCCCTTTGCATTTCCGTTCAAAAACGTGATATATTCTTGAACCTTGCAAGTGTCAGAAACAATTTTGGCATGCCGTCAACGTTTAGCAAAACTAAAAACAGTTGCGTTTATTTTCTGCCGTATACAAAAAAGCTTAAGTGATACAAGGGTACTATTAACTACTGAATTTTCAGTTCCGTTTTATCAAGAAAGCTCGGTAGGCGTTCCAAAATTTCGCATACGCCTATCAGAGACGGTGTTCAAGTTCGGAGTTCCAAATCTGATTCATGAACGTGCCCTTTGCATTTCCGCTCAAGAACGTGATATATTCTTGCACCTTGCAGGTGTCAGAAACAATTTTGGCATGCCGTCAACGTTTAGCAAAACTAAAAACAGTTGCGTTTATTTTCTGCCGTATACAAAAAAGCTTAAGTGATACAAGGGTACTATTAACTACCGAATTTTCAGTTCCGTTTTATCAAGAAAGCTCGGTAGGCGTTCCAAAATTTCGCATACGCCTATCAGAGACGGTGTTTAAGTTCGGAGTTCCAAATCTGATTCATGAACGTGCCCTTTGCATTTCCGCTCAAGAACGTGATATATTCTTGCACCTTGCAAGTGCCACAAACAATTTTGGCAAGACATCAACATCTAGCAAAAGTACAGATACTTGCGTTTATTTTCTGCCCTATACAAAAAAAAACTTAAGTGATACAAAGGTAGTATTACCTACTGAATTTTCAGTTCCGTTTAATCAAGAAAGGTGGGTAGGCGATCCAAAATTTTTCATGCGCATATCAGAGACGGTCTTTAAGTTCGGAGTTCCAAATCTGATTCTTGAACGTGCCCTTTGCATTTCCGCTCTAGAACATGATGTATTCTTGCACCTTGCAAGTTTTACAAACAATTTGGTAAGCCGTCACCATCTAGCAATTGCCTTGTAATACGTTTTAGCTTTTACTGCCTCCGCGGTAAACTCTGCATAAATTTACCTTCATTTTTCTGTGAGATTCGACTAGGTTCAATCTTCCCAGAGAAAGTTACGTTTCAAAACAGTCCTTCCGCTGCATATAGTAAACTTGAACGTACTAAATTTTCCTATCTTAAATATAATTACCTAACAAATTGCTTAATGTTAAACTTCATTACAATCCATTTGTACTACCGCGTATAGTTAATTTTCCCCTAAGAGTGCAAATTCTAACAATAAGTGTTAATTTCGTGAAAAAAATACATAATCAGTAAATATAAATTTTGAGTTGACCATTACCTAAATACCTACAGGTAGCGTTGTAAGAGCGCGCTATGCAAAGCAGAAGAAAAAACCTTTGGCATTGTTCGGTGTATTATTTCTGTCAGAATACAAATAATGTCATTTTGACAAGTTTAGTATTTGGGTTGTATTGTTGGAAGTTGTGGTTGCGTTAGTAAATACTAAGTAATTTATTAAATCCCAAGCTAAAAGAATGGTTCGCTGCTGTGTTTCTGCATATTGCGTTGAACGATGCCACTTCTGAAACAATATGGCCACCATTGCGGTACCAAGGGTTTTTTCGACTGCTTTGGCGTTATGTATAGAGACCCTGTATAAAAAGTATCTAATAAATTATCCGATATTAGCTACTCAAGAACCAAACTTATAATGGGAACAACTAAAAAACACCTTCCAAGGTACTACGTCAACTCTTCAAAACAAACATCGGATCACACTAACAAACGCTGGACGCGATTAAAGAAAGAAAGGATCTAAAAAAGAAAGGGTTAACAACACAAGACTCCAAAGAAAATTACAGAAGATTAAGCAAAAAGATCCAAATACAATGCAGACAAGATAAGAACAATTACATTAAGAAAATCTGTAAAGAACTTGAAGACCATCGAAATTCAAATGATACCCGTGACCTATATAAAGAGGTCAGAGAACTGACAGGTAAATTTAAACCCAAGACTTCCGCCAATGAAGACAAAAACTGATGTATAATATGGGAAGACCACAAAATACTAAAGAGGTGGAAACAATATAGTGCAGATCTATACAAAGAAACGAATGACCAGAACGAGAAACACGAAAGAAACATAGATGGCGATATGGAACCAGACATTCTAAGAAATGAGATTGAAGATGTCATACACCATCTCAAAGTAAAGAAAGCCCCGGGAACAAACGGCGTTTCCGCCGAAACTGCTAGGAGACGATGGAGTAAGAATTATATACGAAATGTGTACTCAAGTCTGGCAAACCGGCCTATGGCCCAAAGATTGGACAAAATCTGCGTTCATCCTAATTCATAAAAAGGGATCCACACAAAAATTCCAAAATTATCGAACGATATCCTTATTATAACACTCCAGTAAGATACTACAACTGACAAAAGACTGAAAACATACCTCATAACCCAGATACCCCCCCCCCCCCCCCCGAGCAAGTCTGCTTTGTGAAAGGCAGAGGAAATATTTAACATCCGCCAATTGATAGAAAAGGCATGAGAATTTAATACACCTATGTTTGTGCTTCATTGACTAAAAATTTTTTTTTACTACGTTCAATAGAGAAATATATTGTCAGTGCTTAGAGAAATGGGAGTGCAAAATTACCTAATATGTATTATTAGTAGTCTCTGCGAAAATGCGAAAATAACGAAGCAATAAATATTCATAACAATAGCTTATCCCTTCAAAGCACACAGAGGAGTTCGCAAAGGGTGCATGCTCTAACCCACATTGTTCAACGCTTATGGCGAACCCATAATGAGAAGGGCTTTAGACTCCTTCAGTAGAGGCCTAACGCGAAACATTAAACAACTTCAGGTTTGCCGATGATATTGCCCTTATAGCGAAGACCAAAGCAAACATGGCCAGAATGCTTGAGTTGGTCACCGACGAAAGCAACATCTTAGGACTAGAAATGAATCTGGACAAGACCAAGATTATGGCAATTGACAGGAATAACACAATACAGTTAAATAACCAGCACCCATATCGACATAGTAAATGAGTCCATATCCGTAATAACTAACACAGGGAGCTCCGAAGCAGAAGCGAGAAGACGAATTGCAATAGCAGGATAAGCCATGATAAGCTTAAGAAAAATATGGATGGACAGAGAAATAATTAAAAACACAAAAATGGGTCTGGCCAGAGCCTTATTCTTCTCCATATTTTCCGACATGCGCCGAATAAATGCGTTGGAGATATGGTGTTGGCTGAGGATGCTAGGCATTCCATGAAAAGCCCAAAGAACAAACGTGTCAATCCTCAACGAGCTTAATATCAATGATCGTCTGTTCAGCATCTGTAGAGTATTTCGGCCATACCATTCGACGGGATAATGATAACTTAGATATATTAATTGTAGTGCCTCTTCACTAGACAAGACGTGTTTAACGGCGAAAACCTGCGAAACACAGCGAAACAACGCGGATTCCAATTTGGTAAGTATAATAAGATATTCGATAACCAAGTTTAAGAATATAGTTTTCATCAAGTTAGTTTTTGTTTAATTAGGCATAACTTTGACTTTCAGATGTATGTTCGATCATGATGGACATACGACAATATCTGCAAAAACCACCCCATCCATTGGATGTGAACAACAAATCAATGAAATTAACAGTAAGAACAACTCCGTAATTAGGAGCTCCAAAAATTCAAGAAAAGAATTCGATCCCAACAACGATGAAATCGTTAAGGCCTTAAAAAGGACAAGGCTGGACGATGATTTATTCGAAAATCAGCAGTGAGACCAACAGCAATACCACCATTACTGACCGGGTTGCTATCATGCGAATTGGATGTTGGTAAATACGTTAGTGCGTCAGGAAATATTCATATAAGATACCAATTAATAACAAATCCACGACCCTCACCCCCATTATACAACTTTAAACATGACGTTGAAGGTGGTCCACGGCCTTTCAATAAAAATTGGCAATGCGACCACAAGTAATGGCTTGTGTAGTCGGTGCTTTGTGTAAACAATGTGTAGTTTTTCAGCCAAAATTACAACGTGGTGTACAAGGAAGTTCCATTAAAAGTGCTTTTATACGGTACAAGTATTTTTCAGAGCAATATAGAGTTCATATTAATAGTGCTTGGCATAAATATGCTCTTAGACGATTGCAAAATTTTATAGACATTATTAGTAATCGCGGTCAATCCATATTTTAAAAAAACATAGTGTTGAAAGTAAAATTAAATCAAATCGAGATAAACTTGCTAGGATAATTTCAACAGTTACATTCTGTGGTATCTATGACTTCCCATTGCGTGGTAAATTGAGTGATTGTGATAACTTGATTGATCTGTTAAGTTTTAGGATTGAAAGTGGAGACAATATAGTAGAAGAGCATTTGTATCATTGTAAACCAACTGAAAAGTAAGTATCGGTCCGAGTTCAAAACGAATTGATTGGCATTTGCAGTACTTTAATTTGAGAAAAAAATATTGAGACTATTAAAAAATTTCACTCATTTTCAATACTTGCCGAATAAACTGCTGATATATCAGGTATCGAACAAATGTATTTAGGTGTTAAATATGTCTCCACCGATACAGAAGGTATTCATGAAGATTTTTTGGGATTTGTTGCATTAGAACAATTTGATGTTCCAAGTATTACAAAATTTTAAATTCCTTATCTACGAGTATGTTCGGCTTGGATTTAAATCTCAGACCAAGCCAAGGATACGATGGTTGTGCGACTATAGCCGGAAAGGAAGGTCGAGTTCAAAAAATTATAAACAATCTATTGTTCTCACATATTTTCGGTTCCCCGGGCTAATTTAATTTTCCCTTGATTCAGATCGGTTCACATGCATACATTTACAAGAACTGGCGACTTACCAGAAATTCCATAGCGCCCCTGCGGTCTGGGTGTTGTAAATCAGAAACATGATACTGGAGGTGCAAGGCGAACGGCCAGTCCTTTCATGTAGCAGGCGGTCACACACGCTCGACCGCGAACACAAACTCAGCCATTTCCATAATCAGTCATGCAAGTAAAACAACAAATATTCAGCTTTTAGCAGTAATGTGCTCATTATATAATACTTACAGGGGGTTTTATGGCCCCCCGCGGCGTTCCCACGTCGCATCTCGAAGAGGACATCGTCAGGGATATTCTTCGGTGCACCTCCGATGATGTGCCTGTAATAATCCTAAAAATACGATTGCTTACCGCATCTAGTACACATTAAACGAACGTTACCTGCATCAATGGATCCAACCCATGTCAATGTAACCTGCAACTGCGGTGACCGCATGGACCGCAAAAGGCAAAGACACAAGGCATCTTTGGGAAACGGGCTTCCCGAGCCATCCAGATGCGCTATCTGGAGTCACTGATAAGCAAGATGCTCAACAGTCTCTCGTCGAATGGCCACTGATCCAAGCACGAGAGTGCTCTCTACGGCAAGTTGACCCCAGGCAAACCATAACAATGAACAACTACCCAATTAATAAAACTGTTTACAATCAGCATCAGTACGAACAATAACGGATGTTCGACTCCGCTGTACAATACCTACATTTGCAAAGCTACGCAAGCACTAGTATTCCTTTTTACAGACCTCATCGTTTCATCCGCTCTCTTATAATCCATATAACTACTGCAATTGAATTCACTTCAAAAACACATAATCGTCGCGGAATGACACCCGCGGTGCATTAGCTTTTGCGTCTACACATGTGCGACCTCGCCTACAGACTGCTCACTTCCCACGCCCCCGAATTTAAAAACAACCCTCGGCCTTTAAATTAGTTTGGGATCGTTTCGATAAAATTTAGAAAGCATTATATTTACAGACACAAAAATGAAAGAGTACAAACGTAACACTACAACACTATATCCTAGCATTGTTTTCACTGTGCATCTCACAGTTTAAATTTAGTTATTAACGATTTAAATGCCATTCCAGATATAAGAAACACCACAGGTAGTATTAAAAATATTATAGTATTTTTAGAGAAAGTGTTTTGAGATAAAAATTAATTCCATCGATGCCACTTTTTTGTGAAACTCGCTGAAGTGCTAAATACAACGCGATAAGCACTACAAAAGAGAAAGCATTTCAATTACACGCTGCTGCAACGACACATGCATTTCTAATATCGTTGGCTATTACAAGTAAATACTGTGCTAGGCTAGAGCCAGTAACTAATGTTCTACAGGGCGTTAAACTAAATATTACAGAAGTGAAGAGTCAGATTAACACATTTAAATATTTTTCAAAACTATACAGACAATTGAAATGAAACATTTATAGGTATATTTGCAACGGCTATGAATTTTGCAGAAAAACAGAATGTAGTTAAAAATTTCTCGGAGATGCCCTAAGCAAACAATGTGCCACAGTATATTTATATCATATTTAGATTCTTTAATAACTGTATTGTCAGCTAGATTTTCAAATCAAACTTTAAACTCAATTGATTTGTAAAACCTACTTCCCCCAAAAAAAATGTAAACTGGCGAAAGACAAGTATAATGTTTCAATGACTAATTTGATTAGTTCATATCAATCTGATAACTTTAGAAGAATCTCCTCGATGGTTTTAATTTTGGAAAAGTTTTCAAGATTATATTAATACATTATCCAAGACTTGCTACAGAAAGGCAAATTAATTTATACAAGCTTTCTAAATTTACTAAGCCTGCCGTGTATTATCTGTACGGTAGAAATATTGTTTAGCACCTTACGCTGAGTAAAAGTTGGCTAAGATCGACAATGGCAGAAAATCGCCTAAGTTGTCTTTGCATTATGGGCATACATCGCCATTTAATGTTTTGTTGATAGATTTAAATTTATTAACAAGGTAGTCGACCATTCCGGTCAAAACCCCCGCCGAATACAATTCTTTTTTTTACCCGGTTAAAACGTATTATGCATTTAAAGCATGCAACGAGTGCATGTAAAGTATGCAACGAGTGTTTCAGGCGTGAGATTGTGCGCGCAAACCAGCTGATGTAGTCGTTGAGTGCGTCTATTAATGGATCAAAACAAGTTGTGCGCCAATGTAAGCGCGGGGAGTCAGTCGCTTGCTAACAGGCCACGGGTGCCTTCGTCCAAACAAAAGGAACACCATGTGAAGTATTATAAAGTGCGATTGAAAGTTTCTGTGTGGACCTGCGTTAAAAGCAGTCGACGCCTCGTTATTCTTGAGCCGAAATACAGCCTCGAGTAGATAACTACCTTGGGGAAGCACCCCCGAGATAGAGTGGTTCATAGCAAGAAGCTGCTATTCCAGCTGTCATTCGAGCTCAAGGAAGCCAGTCGACTTTGCCAACGCACGAAGTCTTTGTGAGAAGCTACCGAAGCCACGGAGCTGACGTCTTCGTTATCTTGCAACGAGGTAAAGGCAAGCTTAGTTATAAATAAAACCCACGCCACATTACATCATCCTTGGTGAGCGTCAGTACAAAGTGCTTGCATCATCCAGTTGACATATCGCGTCAGATGATTTCAAGCGGTCGAAGGCAGAGTCGCACTAAGTGAATTTGTGCGCGAGAGTACGCCTTGTTCGCACGATTTGTTTAAAAAAAATCATAATATGTTGCCGCTTAATAAGAATGTGTTTAATCAGGTATTTCAAACGAACAATGCAATTCATCAACTTAATCGAATTTTCAACATCAGCCATTAATCACTACTAACAATCTTAGAGAGTATATTATATGGAGTACATTATCTTAGCATTGTAGTCGTTATGATACGGGGGCGCTTTTAAAATTCTCAATGCATGCGTCTCGATCAACACGCATATTTTGAAAGAGCCAGTGTCATGTTTCCATCCATTTATACCTTACGTCACTATAATGATCGTGATCAATATAAGTTATATGCTATAATTAACCAGTTATGTAAAATCTTGGAGTCGAATTTAACCTCCACGTCTAACCTTAAATTGTCGACAACTTGTCGACATATTACTTTCTTATACATTATACATTTTCGACGAACCACTTTCACAACGCTTTGTGCACTATTTAATCACCAACACAATCGAATCGAAGTAAGAAGTTACCCAGATCTACGCAGAGATGGACAGTGTCAATTGACAGACACGTTTTTCCAACCGAGACTTTCATACACTGAGAATATGAAAAGCGCCCTCTATCATAAAGACGTGTACTGCATGGCAATGAGCAGTCCATATTATACAGGGTGTTTTAAAATTTCACAGAACAACTATAATGGCGTTATTCTGTAGCAAAAAATAAGGAAAAAAGTCTAATAAACTTATGTCCTAATATCATTCATTTCAAAGAAATCCTTGATCAAAGAATAAAATATAGCAATTTGTTTTTAAAACGTTTAGATTTAGTAGACTGGTGTGTTCGCAGTTATCCCAAGTGACAATGGAAGAGAATGCTAATAAAAACAGTGAAACATCAACATTCGTAAACCACCTCCAATTTATACCGGGTGTCCATTCTCAAAGTCGAACATAGGCAATTAACATTAGTGCAGTCACTCGTTCTTCATTGAAATAATTCATTTTTCTGTAGATAATTTTAACAGACGTCGACAGAAAATACCTGAGTTACGTCAAATAACTACCAATTTTTTTGACAAATGCTATCGAACTTGAAAAGCAAGGCATGGCATATTTAAAAATTCCCAATTTTTAAATTAGTATTTTAAAATAAAAATCGCATCTTGAATATTATTATTGGTATCATTTGATGCGTAATAATTTTATCTTTCCATTGATATCATTACCTTCCCTATAAGTTGAATTGGCGAGCAGGAATCGGCAAAAACGTTCGATACAATGTTAATCGCCTATGTTCGACTTTGAGAACGGACACCCGGTATATCTGGAATAGCATATGATCAAGGAATGATATAGAATATACACATCGTCGAAGGGGAGCAATATTACACCCAAACCATGGTCAATAACGTTAAAATTAACGTTAGCAATCAGGATATCCAGTAAAAGAAAGTTGTTTATCACACTTACCAGATCAAGCAAGAAGGGGTACATCTGCAACAAAAAAAATCGTGACAGTTAGTTACACTGAATCATAAAGTCACAAACATAATTAACATTAAATAAAGACAAACCAAAAGAACACTTATTTTTGTTATTTGTGGATCTAGAACCCTCCAGTAACAACAAGAAAATCTATAAACTAAAATATCTACAAAATTTAAAAATCGTATTCAAAAAACGTAAACTTAGTTCAATGTACCTACCCGATGTCAAAACTACAATAATGACCAAGATCCGGACAGATTTAATGATGAGCATTTTCAAGCAAATAGTGAGTGGCGTACGCTGAATATTTTTTAGAAGATCAAAATTCAGTCAAGATTGTCGTTACTAACATCAGCTGTCCTTTGACTTTTCAATATCTAGAGCGATTGTAATAAATACGTATGCTTGCTATCAAAAATATTTGCAGTGGTTTCTTTTTGCAAAGTAACTATTAAAATAACTTCCAAGTTGCTTGTGTGCGATAGTTAATGGTGCAAAAGTAATCGAATAATTAATATATAATAACAATTGGAAAGTTCGATGGCACAGTAAGTGAGATCATGCAAGAAGACCCACTACTGTACAAAACTGATGCATAAGGCAAGGGCTCAGGATTAATCCTACCAAAGCAGAACTTGTCATTTTAAACAGTCCACACTCTTCGGCAAACTTCTTCAGCCCTCCGAATCGGTCAGATATCTTGGAGTTATCCTGGATTCAAAGCTGAACTGGAAGACTCATGTAGAGAGCCAAATTCAAAGGGCCACTGCTTCACTGTAGAAATGTAGACGGACCTTTGGAACCAGCTGGGGTCTGAAGCCTCGTGTTACCAAGTGGTTGCATGACCAATAATAACATATGCTGCTCTGGTTTGGTGGCCTGCAACTAGCAAGGCAACAATCAAAAATAGCCTCTATAGACTACAGAGATTGGCCTGTTGTGGCATAACAGGAGCAATGCGCACTGCTCCCACGGCAGCTCTGGATGTGCTTCTGGGGCTTCAGCCCCTTCACTTAGTGATTGAGGTGGAGGCTAGAAAGTCAGCCTATAGACTTAGCCAGGAACAGATGTGGGTCATGAAAGGTGAGCAAGTGGAACACTCAGGGATCATCCAACACTTTGAGAAGGTCCTAGACCTTCTCACAAGGAGCGAGTTTATGGCTCCGCTATAATATACCAAGTGGATAAAAAAAGTCTCCAAGTTGGGCACCGTACAACCCCCCTGCTGAATCAGCTAATAAAGTGAATCTCTCGAGATAATTGTCGAAGACACATTGTAAAATACGGATGCGAAGTCTCACACAAGTTTGTTGAAAATACCGGAACAGGAAACTTATAAAGATTGGTTTTCGTAAATGCTTTTTACACGGAATATTATGTTTGGTTTTGAACATACTAAATCTAGTAGCTGATGAATGCCTACCAAACTCACCTGATATAACTCAACTGGATTAATGTAGCTGGGACGCACTTCAAGAACTGGTTTATATCTAGTGTAGAACATTATTTGAAACACTGGACGAATTGCGGGAAAAAGATAGAAGAATCTTGCGACGAAATATCTTTAGATTTAATTAGAAAATCAATTTTGTAATTTAAGAAAAGGTTAAGAGCAGTGCATATGCAAAATGGAGGGACAATACAGCATATTTTTAAATAAGTTGAAGTAGTTTCTATACTTGGATTTTAACTAGCTAAATAAGTACGCTTGTAAAAGAACTTTTTCAATGTAGTTTTTAAAAAGTTATGGTTTTGTTAGGTTTTGAAATAAATGATATAATGTTGCCTACATAGTACAAAATTTTTCATTCTTCCTTTACTATCTCTACTATAACATGAGTTATCGGGTCTCAAACAGAGGTCGTTTTTTTTATCCACCCGGTATGTTCCACAAAGCATTCCAGGTACTGATCCCTGATAGGAACGATTGGTGTCAGGCGGATCTGGTGCTGCCATCTACGGCTGGAGGCCGAGGGTCAAACTCACTGTTCCCCTAGGGGAAAATGGCCACTGTATTCCAGACGGAATCATCGAAGTATCGGAATTATCGAAGTATCGAAATTCAGTGGTGTGCTTGTGTTCAACTCCGATATTGAAGTACATATTTTGGGCCATTCGAGTGGATAAAACTGCAAGGAAAAGGAACTTTGTGTATGTGTAGAGCACTGTAACAAACGGAGAAAGGAAAAGAAAGCACACAGTAAAGCAAAACTGTCAGTAGAAACCTTCACAGTTAATAGAATTGTAGGTTATAAGAATTAACAGTAAGGCGCACTTTGGCATGCAGCAATAGTGATAAGAACAGATGAATATATTTCCAAGGCTTAAAAATCCAAATTTCGACGGCAACTAAATAGGCAACCCAAAATACAAAGAAAAGTACATATGGCTGCATAAATACAAAACAATGAATTTAAAAATAAACCCCAGTTTTTCTAATCTATTTCTTAATAAAATTAACTGTAGAAGAAGATGGATTTGGATGAGTATTTGACGGATGAGGGGAAGAGAAGGAAGGAAGATATTGGGGAGCTATTTAAAAAATTACGCAGAACCCCGACTAAAGAGGAAGACTATGATGATTGTATGAAAGAACAGATGAAGAAAATGATGGACTTAATGAGAGGTCTGGTGGCGGACATAAGAGGGATAAAAAAAATCAGCAAAATAACAACGAAGAAACGAAAATGCTGCAGGAGGAAATTAAGGGATGAACGACAAAAAGACTTTAAGAAGGAAATTAAGGAGCTGAGAGAGATCAATGGAAGCACCATGAAAGAAAGCAATAAACTAAAACGGATCCGATGATAGTACAGGAGAAAATAGAGAAGTTGGAGAGAGAAAAGAGAAGAAAGAACATCGTGATCCAGGGTTTAAAAATGAAAGCAAGTAATCAGAAAGAGCTAAAAGAAGAGATGGAAGGTTTCAATAGAGATAAATTTGGGCGTAATAGTGAAAGCAGAAGCAACAAGCAAACTTGGGGAGCAAACGTGCCTGGTTGAGTTAAGCAGCAAGGAAGACAAGCGTATAGTAATGAGAAGTAAGAGTAAGTTACAAAGACGCCGAGAGAAAATAAAAATATACATAAATGACGATCTGGCAAAAGAGAAAAGGAAACGGAAGAAGATGAAGTACTAACTACAGGGAACAGGAGAGAAGAATGGAGGATAGCAACATGGAACTTACAAGGAACAAATTATGAGAGGGGCTTTCAAATATTTAGAGCAGGACCTGTTAAGATATAAAATAGAGATAGCAGCAGTACAAGAGGCAAAACAAAAAGGCAATAGTACAACAGAACTTCAACAATACGTACTATTCCATAGTGGAGGAGATACCAGAATCTTTGGAACAGCTTTCTTGGTTTACAAGAACATAAAAGGAAGGGTACAGAATTTTAAAGCAATATCGGAAAGAATGTGTTATGTACAGGTGCAAGTCAACCCAAAAAACTTTAGTTTGCTCAATATTCATGCGCCCACAGAAGTGAAAGAAGAGACAGTAAAAGAAGAATTTTATGAACAATTAGAAAAAGAGTATGATTAATTACCAAAAGAAGATATTAAAATAGTGTTTGGATATTACAATGCAAAGATTGGTAGAGAAATAGGATACCAGCTGACAATAGGAAAATATAGCAAACACAATAAAACAAATAATGGTTTAAAACTGAAAGAATTTGTAGCAGGCAAGGCCTTGACAATTGTAAGTACCTGTTTTCAACACAAGAATATACATTTAGGTACATGGAAGATACCTGGCCGAAAAAATATAAACCAAATAGACCATTTCTTAATTGCAAAGAAAGTAAAAGATATAAGAAGTCATAGTGGAACCGAAGTGAGTACTGGCCATTACCTTCTAAGAATGAGAATAGATGTAAAAGAAACAAACATAAAATTACAAAACACGGAAAAAAAGAAAAACGAGGGTCACGTAAATGTTGAGGAAATAATAGACTTACAAAAGAGGGCGGTATATTAAAGGGAAATGATACTAGAACTAGACAAGCGGCAGCAAGTAACGAGAAAGAAAGATAGATGGATAAGTATAGAAGAACAGTCAAGAAAGTAGAAAATAGAGTATTAGGATATAAAAGAGGCAGAAGAAAGGATAAATACATGGTTTAATGAAGAGTGCAAAACGAGTATACAGAAAACGAGAGATTCATGGATAAGACTGCTACAACAACCAAGTAAAATAGGCAGCAGAAAATACAGAGAAGAGAAGCAGGAAACGAAAAGAAAATTGCGAAATCAAAAAAGAAAGTGGCAAGAAGATAGGACGAGAGATATTGAAGAAAAATATAATAGAAATTGAATTAGAAACTTCAACCAAGACGCCAAGATTAAGAGAGGTTGTCAACAACCACAAGTTTATATAAAAGACAGAGAAGGAAACACGGTAGGAGAAACCGAAGAAATCTTAGGAGATATGGAGAGAGCATTTTCAACACGTATTGAATCAAAAGATAGAACACGAACAAGAACCAACAGAGATTATTCAAGAAAGAAACAGAAGTCAAAAAGAAATGGAAAGAAGAATGGAGGGGGAAGACGAAGTAACACCAACAAAAGAGGAAGCAATCAAGTGGATCTAGAAACAGAGAAATAAAAAATCGCCTGGAGAGAATGAAATACATACGGAATTTATATAGTATAGAGGTGAAGAATTAGATAAAGAAATATGGGGAATAATAAAGGTAGTATGGGAAATAGAAAGCATATCGCAGACTTGGAAAGAAACCATAATTGTGCCATTTTATAAAAGTGGGGAAAAGACGAAATGTGAAAATCATAGAGGAATCGCCCTGCAAGACAACATATAAAATTTTAGCCTCAGCAATTAACACAAGACTAGAGCCATATGCAGAAAAATAAATAGGTGAATATCAGTGTGGATTCAGAAAATACAGATCAGTGATGGACCGACCAAATAGCCACAATAAAAGAAATCCAAATGATAGGCTATGAGCAAGCACAATGTAACAATATATGCGATATTTATTGACTTCAAACAGGCATACGATAGTATAAATAAGGAGCGGCTGTTTAATGTTTTGGCTTCCTTGAATGTTAATGATAAAATAGAAATTTTATAGAAGAATCATTGACAAATACAGAAAATAAAGTGAGAAACAAAGGCCAATTGTCAAGAGCATTTATGACAGAAACGGGATTAAGGCAAGCAGACACCCTCTCGACAATACTATTCAATTTAGTTCTGGAGAGAATTATTAGAAACAGCCAACCTAACAGGAATGGGACAATCAAGACCGAAAGTCACCAAATATTGGCATACGCAGATAATGTGACAATAGCAGCAAGGTCGATATACGAAATGCAAGAACAAGTGAAGAAATTTGAATGGGAGGAAAGAAAAGTAGGATTAGTGATAAAAAAAAAAAAAACTAAAGTGGTGAAGTTAAGTGGTAAAGGTGAAAGTGTTAACAAATGGGAAGTGATTTTAAAAACAGTGGGTGGGAAAAATTTGAGAATAGAACGAGTTAAGGAGTTTACTTTCTTATGAACATTAATCTCTGAAAAGTTAAATTACACACAATAATTTTTTTTTTAGTTATTTATTTGCCAGATCAACACTACAATTGTATTATACATGGCATTGTTAACACATTTAAGATGATTAATCTAACTTAGGAGGTAATTTGATGCCTCGGACAAGTCTGTGTGGTTATTCTTCTTCGTCGGATAAGAATTTGTCTTGAGGGATTTTTGAGAAATTTTTTAGTGGTTGTTTTTATATAATCTTCGATTGTTGGTATTCCTAACTCGTCATGAAGTTGGGTGTTTCTAATAAACTGAGATTCTCAGGATTTTGTTCTGTAGTCTTTGCAGCTTGGTTATGTTAGTCTTTAATGTTGTGCTCCAGATGGGTACAGCATAGAGTGCTAAGGGTCGTATGAGGAACGTGTACATCATAATTGCACATTTGGTTTTTAACTTAGACTTTCGATTTAATAACGAATATAGTTGTGCTAATCGTGCGTAACTCTGGTTGAGTTTGGAGTTGATGTGCTGATTCCATGATAACTTAGTGTCCAGAAGGACTCCTAGGTATTTTACTGGTTCATTGGGGGTATTCCATTGGACGATTTCGTTGTTGACGTGAATGCTTGGTGGATTGCGTATTCTCCTAAGTGAGAATATTTTAGCTTGGCATTTTCTCGAATTAATTTGGATATTCGAGTTGTTAAACCATCTACATACTTGGTTTATTGCTGTCTGAAGTGACTGAGTTGCTTGTGTTAGGTCATTGCTTAGAGTGATAATGGCCGTATCATCAGCAAAGGTTGCTATCGTAGCATCGAGTTTGGGTATATCAGATGTATATATATTAAATAATAAAGGTCCCAGTATACTGCCCTGAGGGACTCCGGCTCGTATGCTTTTGGTTTCCGAGAATTCAGTATTTATTTTTACTGCAAAGTTTCTGCCCTCAAGGAAAGAGAATAGTATTGCTGTAAGGTAGTTAGGTATTCTTAGTTTTAATAATTTTCTTTTCAACCCCTCTAGCCAAACCTTGTCGAAGGCTTGGGCTACGTCGAGGAAGATGGCTGTTGCAAACTGCTTGTTTTCGTATCCGGTCTCTAATACTTCTACTATTCTCTGGAGTTGGTGTGTAGTTGAGTGGTCTTTTCTGAAGCCAAACTGATGTGTAGATTATTTTTTTTTAACAGCTTGGATAAGGATGTCAGAGGACTGATAGGTCTATAGTTCTTTAAGTGGTTTTTATCTTTTCCTGGCTTGGGGAATAAAAGTATTATAGCGTGCTTCCACTGTTTTGGAAAGTGTCCCATCCTCAGGCAACCGTTGAATATTGATGCTAGATATGCTAGAGATTTCGTTGTTAAATGTGTTAGCACAATGTTAGGTATAAGGTCGTAGCCGGGGGTCTTTCGTTTGGGGAGCCTGGTAATTAGGGATTGTAGTTCGTGAGGTGATGTTGGTTCGATACGTTCGGTGACGACAGGTAAGTTTCTTTCGATGTAGTCGATTGTTGCTGCTATTGCTGTTGGGCTGCAAGTTATTTTTGGTGTAAATACGCGTTCCAAGTGATTGGCAAATGCTACGGCTTTTTCTGCGTCAGTGTAGTAGCTGGTGTTGCCATCTGTTATTGTTGGAATTTCGTTATTCTGTTTCAGGATTCGCTTGGTTGCTCGCCACATACCTGGGTCGCTAGGTTCAAGCTCTTCGATGTATCGTTGGTAGGTGGTTATTCTTATTTCGTCTAATTCTTTTTTAAGTTGGTGTGTTAAATGGTTGAGCATTTGTTTGTCTAGTGGATTTCTACTTCGTTGCCATTTGCGTCTTGTTTGGCTCTTTGTTTGTATGAGTTCTGCTATGTGGTTTGGGTGACGATAATGTCTCGCTTTGCTATGTAATTTTGGTTTATTGGATGTAGCATCGCGAACACTATTTACAATGGCTGTTGTGAAGTTAGTTATTGCTTCGTCTATATCTTCAGATGATTTTAACTTGGGTGGTTGTTGCAGATGGATATTAAGAGATATATGGAATTTATCCCAATTTATTGCTCCATTAATTAGGCGAGGAGCTTGTGGGTTTATGTGCAGAGTGGCTATAAAAGTTATTAGTACCGGAAGGTGGTCAGAATCAAGTTCATCGATGACCGTTTGGTGAATTACCTTTGAAAAGTTTTTATGGAAGACCACGTCCAGGATGTCTGGCTGATGGTCGTTACGATTGGGGTAGTAAGTGTAGTTGGGTGGGGTTTGTATTAGGAATCCAAGTTCGGAGGAGATTTGTTCGAATTTGATGCCTTCCGGGTTGGTGGCTCTGCATCCCCATAGCGTGTTCTTGCAGTTTGGATCACCAATTGCAAGGGTAGGCTCAGTCGAGTTAAACATTGCAAGTAGGTCTGAAGAGTTTAGCTTTTGTTTTGGTTGCTTGTACATACTAATTATTGTGTGACTCTGATTGTTTAGTGTGATTCTGATACCAACAGTTTCCATGTTTGGTGTAGTTGGGTCAGGTATGGGGTTGTGCTTGATCTGCTTTTTGACTAGGATGGCTACTCCTCCTGCCGCTTTCTCTGATATTCGATCTTTTCTGTGAACCTGATAACCCGGTATTTTGAGATTGTCTTCTGGTGAGAGATGGGTTTCTGTGAGACAGGCTATGTCCACGTTATGTCTTGCTATGAAGAAAATAAGTAATGATCGTTGAACTTTGACGCCATTCGTGCTCCAATTTAGGATTGTTAACTTCTCTATTGTTTTTGTTTCTTTATCGGCCATTGAAAAGGAGAGGAATGAGTGTATTTGCGATGAAAGCTTTAATTTGAGGGATGAGTGGGGTGAAGAAATCGATAAGGATTTTGACTAGATTGTTTGGTTCTGTGTTGTTGATTTGTTGTTGAGATGTAGGATAGGGTGTGTTGGTTGTGTTGTGATTTATATTTGGAGGATTGTTACGTAGCACCTGTGGCTGTGATAAATTTAACGGAGTGTTCCATGCGTCTTCTGTATGTAGACGTCTGTTGAGGTTGGGTCGGTTTGCTGTTCGTTTTTGAAGTAATTCTAAATGGTGTTTACAGCCGCGGTAACTTGCTGCGTGATTTTCCCCGCAGTTTGCGCCAAGTTGGCGGTTCTTCTGGCTTTTTAGGGCACTGATTATGTAGGTGTTTTCCTGCGCACTTCACGCAACGGGGTTCGAGAGTACAATAGTTTTTGGTATGGAAATATTGCTGGCAGCGGTAACATTGGGTAATGCTGGTTGGTTTTTTTCTTATTTCAATTGTAACTATTGAGTGATATATGGATTTTAGCTTGAATATTTTTTTAGCTTCTTCGTTGTCTGTTAGATCTACCGCGCAGACGGGCAGCGGTTGTTTATCTTTGGTGAGCAGTCGCGTTATTTTAATTATTGGGAACATTTTAAGTTCGTGCTCGAGTTCTTGAATTGTGAGCGAAATTGGGACATTTTTAATTACAATACTAATTGGCTTGCTACTAGGGTTTTGAAAGGTGTGAAGCTTGATTTGGTTTGCTCTAAGATGTTCGGATACTTTTCTGTAATCTTCTGGTTTGGTTAAATTTACTCGTATCGAATTTGTGTTGCAAAATGTGGTGAACTCGCCTGTTGCTATCTTTTCGAGGTCGGAGGTCAGCTCTTTATGATTAATATTGCTTTGTAAGTAGATGGGTGGAATTTTAATTGTTGGCGCGACTGTATCTGGTTTTTGGTTAGATGTGTGTGTTTGATTGTCGTTTAATTCGTCTTCTAAACGAGGTGGCAAATAGAACTTGTTTTGTGTTAATTGTGGGGGTACCCATGTGTAGCGTTTTAAGACTTCATTAATCGGCGGTGTTAAGGCATCTGCTTTGCGTTTGTTTATCGTTTGAATTTCCAGTAGGGGATCATTGTCGATTGTGGTAGTATCAATTATGGTAATATAAAAGCCACTTACTGGTTTAGCTCCGGGCTGCTAGTTAATATGATTTGAATTTTATTTGAAATGTAGGCACTAACTTGTTTACACTTCCAGTCGTGGTATACACGTCTTTGCGCTAACAAGGTTAAATGAAAAAAACAAAGTTAATAAAAGCATCGAGATGTGCGCTGGCGTTAAATAGTAAAATGTCTTCAAAACAAATGTCGCGAAATGCAAAACTACGACTGTATAAGACTGTTATTCGACCCACAGCTACGTATGCATGTGAAACATGGACGATGAATGTGGCAGATCGAGACATGATAAGTAGGTGGGAGAGAAAAATGCTGCGAAAAATATTTGGAGGATGGTAGGAGAACACTTACAAACGAAGAGGTACAAGAGAAGTATGGGAAGCCAAGTATAGTAGACTTCATTAAAGTTCAAAGGTTAAGATGGTTTGGGCATATATGGAGAATGCCAGATGGAAGAGCTACTAAAACAGTATTGGAAGGTAAAGCGCAAGAAATTAGAAGAAGAGGACGGCCAAGGAATAGGTGGAAGGAGGCAGTAATGGAAAACATAGCAAGTAAAGGAATAGAAGACTGGAGAAATAAAATCATGGATACGGGACAATGGAGACAGATTGTTAAGCAATGGGCCTAAAGTGGCCTGTAAAAGCTTTATTTATTTTATTTATTATTTCAGGCGGAAGTATTTGCCATCCTAACCTGTGCCCAGGAAAACCTTCGAAGAGGGTATTCCAATCTGCATATCTAAGCACTGTGTTCGCTCAGGATCAACTCTAGGTTGGTTCTGGAATGTTACCATGTCATAGTGAAATAGAGAGTAATGAAGAAGCTGAAGCTCTAGCCAGAAGGGGTTCTCAAAAGCCACTCATCGGCCCTGAGCCAGCCTTAGGAATTACCCGTTCCACTACAAAAAGACAAGTTGAGCACTGGCTAAATAACCAATCCAGTGCCAACTGGGCTTCGATACCAAAGCCACGTCAGGTAAAACTTCTTATTGCGGAAATGTCGCCTGGTAACACCTCCACTCTCCTGTCAATGAACAGGAAAAATATTAGGATCGTTACTGGTCTACTAACAGGACACTGTCACCTAACAGAAGTACTTATTTACAATTGAAATCGTAAATTATGTCATCTGTAGAAAGTGCCAATCGGAGGAAGAAACCTCAATTCATATTCTATGTCAACGTGTAGCTCTTCTAGTATTGAGACATGACATCTTGGGGCCGGCCTAGTGGAACCTCAGGCGATAATGGACGTTTATATGCGCAGGATTCTTTCCTTCGCGTTGGAAACCGGCCTCTTCGAACGAGACCCATAGCAAATTTCGGTTGGAAGCACAATGGAACAATAGGTCTCAGTGCAGCTAACCACTAACACCAACAGAAGAAGAAGAATTGAATAATAATTCTTCTATCGCTGTTACTTGAATTTATATTTATGTTTGTGAGACCCCTACGGATAATAAAACCCCACTCGCACGCCTCTCATTATAATCTTAGTTTAAAAAGGCTGCAGTTCAATTTCAATTAGGGTATAAATTTTGCTGAAATGATTTCAAGTGCCCTAGTTAATCAATTCCCTCTCCACAATTTCAGTGCACTATTTATTTAATAAATCTTTCGTAATAATTATATAATAATTTAGATCATGTGTTAACGTTGAATCTAACGAAGCTAGTGTTACTTATATAATAACTTGAAGTTGATGTATTTCATTAACACCCAGGTTTGTTTTGCCTACACGAATTTGGTGTCATGTATATGTTGCCCGTAATTTTTAATTTATTGACTTGAACTACTATTTCTACCTTTACTGGCATTTAATAAACTTTGACACTTGAACTTGGATATGGTTTATTGTTTTAATCGATCCGTCGATATCTTATCATGTTTTAAGACTAGGATTGTGAGAGAGGCCCTTGACGTTTGTTTAGATTGTTGGTTATATTGAATCTAGTGTGGTCGCAGCACGGCAATTGGCGCATATCTCTTTAGTAATTAGAACCATTTCTGGAATCCAACTCACGAACAAAATATCGTCACAGTATCGAACTAGCCAAGGCTGTGTGCCCATCTAAAATTTACAAAAATCGGGACAAATTCTAGCGCAGCTATTATAGGAAGAATAAAAAAGTGTTAGTTTACTAGTGTGGAAGTTGCTAGTCGATTGTTGCATGACCACCGTCAAATGGTTGTTGGAAAAAATCAAGCTAACAGAAGGTTCTTGCCGAAAGATACCTATCATGATATAACAGTAACTTTATACGTTACAAGCAAATCCAAGAATATATTGTTATTTTATCTGCGCATTTTGATGATAAAATAGATCATAGCACCGTGAGATACATAACTAAACGTCCTTACGTTTTGCAAAGGCAATTGATATTGTGAATAGTACGTTTTCCATTATTCCATTTATCAACTTGCTCATTTTTATAACGTTTTTTAAACACTCTAAAATGCATTTCTGCTGACAATGGAAAACTGTCTATCTATTGTTTTTCTGCATATATATTTCACTTCGCCAGTGTAAAAAAATCCAAAGCAACGAATATAGTTTTTTAAAAATATTTAGAACTTATCAATAAAAAAGTTCAAATATGGGGTCCCGTTAAATAGAGGGTTACAAATCTGGGAAGGTGCTACAGGAAAATCGCCTTATTTTCTCGTATTACTGTTACTGTTACTAATTAAAAAATAAAGCTGGTTTTTACACATTATAAATGTTATATTACATAAATGTTAACTGTCACTGAACTGATTTACAATTTTCGATCCACAGTGGGAACTGAGATTTTAATTACACGAAGAACCTCTATGTATAATTATGGATTATCCTTTTAGTTTAAACGTTCGCCGGTACCAGTTAATAATTACAGCGCCATTTCTAGTGATGGAATTACAATTTTGTTCCTGATTTAAATGTTAAATCTCAATTTACGAATAAACAATTAAACGTCGGACATGAATACATGATTATATATGTATGATTTGATATTATTATTAGATTTTTATTTAAATAAATGATTATAATTTCCAAGGATTTGGTTTTCTACATCCTAGCAAATATGATTGAATGTATAATTTTGCTATTAAGATAATATTATCTTGGTTTTCATGATTTTTTTAAAAGTAATCGATTTAGCCACCGATTGTTTATCCAATAGGACAGCTACAAGATTAGATATTTCAACTGATCGGAACAACTTTACAAACACTCACACTCACAATTGATTAAAACAAGTTTGCTTCGTATTAATAATTACATCAGTGATTATGTACAAGTGCGTTGCCTAAGTGATTTAACAAACGTAAGTAAATAGGGGACTAGCGATGCGCTTCTTCCGGGAATGTGTAAAACCCGACGCCACTTAAAAAAATTCACCAAATTCTATTTTTAGAATAACTTTCTAACCCTATTTGACTTCCCCAATGCAACCAGGCGTCCCACCAGCAAGTCCCACAACGGACAGGAGCTCCTCTTTCTCTCCACTGGCCTGCTGTAACAAGCCAAATACCTCTTCAAACGCCGTCTGCAGCTTGCACCGCTCCAAAACTGCTTACAACTCCCGTCTTTGCCCCAGTCCTAGGGCTCCGCACTGCTCAGCACGAATGTTGCAGCCTCCTTCCCGCTTCAAGAGCTATGCTAACCTCACAATAGCTCCAAAAAGTGCCACAACAACACCAGCTACCACTCGACGTACTATTCAACACTTTTTAAAACTCCTGTAGGGGAGAATGGGAATTTATTAGCTTTTAAATGGATTATTTGTAGGGAAGCCAAAATAACACACCCCACAGCTTGGCTTCGCTTTCCCCTTTCTCTTTTTGTTTTTAATTCATCTTACATTGTTATTTATTATTTCTAAGCCTGATCTGATTACATTTTATGTTTCAATCAAGGCTAATACTATTTTTAATACCGTTTTTACAAATTATTAACTCAAAGTTAATGCATTTCATACAATTTGAAAAAAGTACTAGCACATTTATAGAATATTTTGTAAAATAATATTTGAAATGTTACCGACAAAACCCGAACCTTCGGCTAACCTAGGATTGTCTAGACAATGTGCGAAGTGCTTCAGACTTTGATCTGAAGATTGACTAGGCAAGTTTAGGTTAGCCGGAGCTTCGGGCTTTGCCAAGAGCGCCCGAGTGAAATTGTTATTGCGGGGCGCTTTGTATAGACTTCATTGTGATGATTGTTTAATGCATGACAAAAACTGACTGAAGGTTGCAGGAATACGTTCCGTGTAACAGGGTGCGTATATTAGATTTTCAAGCAGCTAATTTTGCATATTTGAAAACAACGAACTAATATTAATAAACTAAATTAAAAAGTCCGTGATTCGATTGTGTGACTGTGCAAATCAATTAATATACAGAAGACATTGATTAACGTCAATTAATAACTCGTCACTTACATAATAATTGTGCAACATTTTCGTAACAAAAAACGGGTGAGAATCAACAAATCAATCAACGGAAACAGTTTTTCCAACACTCAGTGTGTTATTTGTAAGTATTAGTTAGTCTGCAATCGGTTCAAAGCCATTTATAACAGAGTTCTTGAGGAAAAAAGCAAATTCTTTTAATCTCCCAATCGAAACATCAATTTTCCGTTCCCTAATACCGGCCATTGGCTTTTCCTTTGTCCGGAGTTCTATCAATTCTCTCGTTTACCAAGTAATATAAGGCCTTTCATTACATGCCCTATGGCTCCTTCTGCGAGCAATAAGCTTTACTTACATTACCAATAAAATTTACTGTGGAGGTGCTTTTATGGTCAATTTATATTGCCACCGCTAGGGGAACTTTCCTACAAAAAAAATATAAATCATAAGGGTTTGTGCGCAAATATTAGATCGCAGCGATTTAAACGCAGGTATAACGATCAACGAAATTATAGGTCAATAAAAACCGAAGTCAAGGAATATCTAACAACGAATAAGGTGGCATTTGACACATTGTTAGCCTTAAATTTGAATGATTACACCTCTTAAGTAGTTGACTTTAGCTGAAAGAAGCAGCCGTAGCTTGAAGTGGAGGATCACTAGGCATATCCGCATATAACTTCATTCTCGGGTATTCCATTTTCTAAATTGTTTTTTTCTTGATCCTTATGAAAGCAAAAGTTTAGGCAATCTCTTTAATGCGGAACATTTATAACGGAGTCGGAATACGACACAACAGTACCCCATCTGCATACTCATTACATTCAGAATCACGTTTTGACTGCTAAAGTAAGGTAAATAATAGCGGTAACTTATAGGGCTTTTACGTTGCAGTATTTTAACCACGCTTTTAAAGTGTCGATGTGTAAATCAAGTAATGGAATCAATACGTGGCAATTTATAAGTTTCAGACGAGAAACGCCGAATCGAAAGGGTCTTGCTCCCATGTGTTTATTACACATTTCTGTGTGAACCAGCGGAATTGCATCGTTAAAATTCCAAATTTTAGACGACGAACACTAGATAAGATGCAGTATTGTGAGCTAATATCAAGCTGAGAGTAACTGAAAAGCCACTTGGGGGCAATAGTAATTCGACTTTTATTAAAATACTTTCATGCACTGCAAGTTGAACAACGAAATCTGCAAAAACGACTGTCGGAAAAAGCTGGAATTTGATAACAAAAGTTACTCGTGGAGAACTTACAAAGAAACTTTTAACTTTTAAATTGAGTTTATTTCGAAGAATTTTTATGAATGCAATGTTTTAACAGCATCGACTTCTAGTGCCTTTTTAGAGCCCCATAAAACCTGCACGTTGCCTTAACCTGGATAAATAACATTTGCGCATTTAAACAAAAAATGTATTAGTACCTAATCAATGTTTGGAAGTACAAGTAGATAAATTTCAAACAGCGCTACACTGGAGCCCTCTACCCCTTTGGGGTGTTTATATCAACAACATGACTCGTTTTGAGTGGGAGCATGAACCACTTAATTACATGTACTTAATTAAAATATCCTCCTTTATTATCCGATTTCGCACCTTCTGAATATTTGTTTGCAAAATGTTAAACATTTTCAAAAGTAAATATGTTTGCTTAAATAAGGAGCTAATTGTAATTTTGGAACTATCTGTTTTAGACTAGAGCGAAATTTGTACTTGAAAGCGTATAGTATAAAGAATAGTACAACAAATGATAGATATATTGCTCACCCGGTGTTTCTATATGTCTAAATGGTACGTAATGCACGTAATATAAGATTGCTTCTGTGATCGCTAATAATAGCACCAGTAAAATAGACGATAAACTGTTGGGATACCACCTATACAGAAATGTGGTGTAGTTTTAATTCAGATATCTTTCGTTGCGAATAATTGTGGGTTGAATTCAAAAAACAAATTCAGGTTCTCGAAAAAAACATTGGAAAGAAACTTGGTCTGATCGCTGGAAAAATGTAATTTTGAGGGAAATTTAAATTTTACAACAAAAATAATATTGTTCAAACCAGAATTATTTCTGCATAATTAACAGTTTTAGCCATCATTTAGCTGTATACCGAATATTCATTAATTAAGTAAATCGCTTCCAATTTCAAGATGACCAAAGGCGGCAAAATAAATTCATTTAAGAACCAATTATGTACGTCCCCCAACAAGCACTGCCAATGCAAAATCAGCCAATGTTACAGAACCTCTTATTATCCACCTTTTCCACAACCGAGTAAAATATTTAATTTCTTTCACAGAAATTTAAAAATCGGTTAAATATGGTAAACGACTGCAACAGTATAGTCCTAAACGATTGGAAACACTCAAGCAAACGAAAATAGGCGATTGGCTTGTTCAACAAATAAAAACCACCACCAAATTTGATGCTTTATATGATAAGGATGAAGTTGACAAAAGAAAGAAGACAATTCTCAAAAACCAAATAATCGCATATCGGAGATAAAACTAGCAGCACTTAAAAATGTCCAACCACTTGCAAAACTACTAGAACAAATTGCAAATAACAAATATGAAATCTGAACCATGGCTAACGATAACGTTAAAATAGAGGTGCGTAAAGCAGAAACGATCGTCACATAGTTAAAAAGCTAGATTCAAAGAGGACGCTATTTAATTCCTTCCAAGCGAAATAACACAAACTGTTTCGTGCTGTACTAAAAAACATGTACCCGTCAACACACAACGATGTACTCAATGTCCACGATGAAAAATATAGCAGCAGAAATACCCCAGGGATCTATACTAGGTCCAACCCTGTACACCATATTTATGCATGACATTCCACAAGCATACGCTGACGACACAGCAATTATTACACAAAATGAAGACATAAACATCGCTGTAGAAAATCTCCAGACCACCTTGGATGAATTAAATAACTGGCTTGAAAAATGGGACATCACTCTAAATTCAAGTAAATGTGAAGCAAAAATATTCACCCTACGATACCCTACGCCACCACCGGATTTTGTAATTACCAATGAACGCCTTACTTAGAATCCACCAGAGCAAGGAGTAAAATACCTAGGAGTATATTTGGATAAAAAATTAACATTTAAACTACACATTAATAAAAAATTAAATGAATGCCATTCAAAACTCTCTCAATTGTACCCTATAATTAATCGAAAATCGCCGTTAAGTTATAGGCGTTGAACAGAGATGCCTGAGAGGCTGTATCAGGACTCCGTTACTTTGCGCTGATTCTATCCGTCAAGCACGTAAACAAGACTGTGTTTACGTTTTAAACCAATGTAGTCAATGGTACTTGAAACGGACGGCAGTAGAGACACTAACCCTCGGAGCACAGCCTCATGCCCCGTGAATATTATGGCTTAGAAAGGGTAGTGAATGAATCAAACATTAAATGCAGATTGGTTTTATTATGAAAATAGACTAGTATTTATACAAATAAAAAATGCTTAACGCAGTAACAATATCAAAGTTCATATGTACAGTTTAGTAGGACAAAGTGTTTAAATTACAAAACAGCAGATAAGCAATTGTGCAGGTTTGTTTCCTGGTCGAGGCGAAGGTCGCCCGTTGAACTCGCTGCTGTGGGTCGATATTATGCAAGAAGTGCAGAATTGCGCTTTCCTGGTTTTTAACTCATACGATTGTGTAATAACACTGGTTTTTAAATTACGAATAATGTTTCGTAAATTTGAACTGAAATATATAGTTTTAATCTAATTTAAACATATTAAATTTAGTAATTGGTGATAGCAATATTAAATAAATTGCATTTAAAAGCCATGCAACTGGATTTCGTAAATTTTAGAAAATAAAATTTATGTGTGTTTAAATCAAGTTTAAACATATTGCCAATTTTAGGCCGAAGAAAAAGAAAAGGAAAACTATATTGTTTCTTCCACATTAAGGGTTCTTAAAGGATATTCTTCTACGGTTGACTGGCGTTGTTTGGATTGATGCTTCCTTCGGTTGATCCTTTTTCGAATGTAGTAGACTGCTCCTATTAGAATAGCCCCTCCCAATAGGCTGCTTGTTATCCCGCTGGATATATAGGAGTGGTGGCGGATGGTTTTCCAAGTAATGTCCTTTAGGTGCTGCTGGAATTCCAATTGTGAAGTTTGTAGATCCTCGAAGTGGTCTGATTGTTTTAGAACTGGCTCCTCTGCAATTTCTGAAAAGGAGTTGGGTGTTATTGTGTTGGTAAAATTGATGCTGACGGCCTTGGAATATCCTGCGAGGATCTTGAATTTCTTGCTATGCCTGGGGGTTAACGTATTCTTTGGAGTTTGTATGATGCAGTCTGACGAGATCTGAATTACACCTGTAGTGTTGACATTGACTTCTTCCCTATTGCCACTACAAGTGATAGCTATTCGGGTTGGCTTGTTGACTACGAACATCCAGGTGTTTTCCATGTATAGTTGTTTCCAAATAATGGACTGGATCTGATGTCTTCGTAGGCTGCACTGACTAATTTCTGTTCGATGATATATATCATCAATGATGCAATTTGGGTTATTTTCAATTCCTTTCACGACTGTTGGACTGCAGATATACGTGTTTGGAGTAATTTGGAGATTTTCTTTGAATTCCTCATCTGTCTCTTGAAAATACATTTGTAAGTTGTAATCCACAGCGAAGATCCCTTTTGGTACGTCGATCACCCAGTAGGACCCATTGTTAATTTGGAGAGGAATTGGTGTCACCTTGATTAAGGTATATTCGGTTTTTTCTACTATGATGAAGTATCCTTGGACGTTGATGTAGATGTCATCATGTCCGATGTCGACCTTTAGGATTGGGGTCGGTAAAATTTCTAAATTTGGCGAGAGTTTACTTGTTGCATTTGCGAGGATTTGCTTGATTTGGGCAGGTGTTATTAACTCGTAAAAATTACCTTGTTGGAAATGAACGTTCAAAATGTTTGTGTGGTAATTGCACAGTTCACTAATAACATTTGTGGCGACTTGATAGACACTGATGATGTGGATATTTAATCGGTTGGAGTCGGTTGCCTTATACCACTTGTCCATGTTGTTGATCGCCCTGATTCCTTGGTTCAGCTTCTCTTGGAAATGTTCCAGTTTCTGATCGATTCGTTCTTCGGTCTCATTAAATCTTGAAAGTGCTGACAGCAAGAATTTGGATTGTTGACTGTCCATTTTTATTAATTCCTGTTGATTTTTGTCGAGTCTGTCAATATCTTGATAGACCTCGTCATTTACTCCGAAAATTGACGTTAGTACAGTCCCAAGCACTCCTCGTTTCTCTCGTCTTGCTATGATATCTTCCATGCCAGTTTTAATCCATTCCATATGCCTTTTTTGTTCCAGAAGATGATGCACCAATGTCTTGCATAACGTGTCTTCGGACAGTTCTTTCGCAGAGTTGCAGAGGTCGTCGAATTTGTCCACCATGTCGGTAACTGTTTCGAAGTCTTCTTCGATCTTCCCCCTCTCGAACTGAATTTCGATCCTGAATGTTCCTCGTTCAATCTTCCCGTGTCCAATATGCTCTACATAGTACCCGCTGTCTGGTTTTTGTATGTTGAATTCTGCCTTACTCAGTGTATTTGTAGTAAGGAGAGTAAATATTAGTAGAAACATTTTCCATTTGGACGTGACAGTTTTCTTTGGTGCTGGGAATGATTGTGTGTGGGTGCTGTTGGCCGAAATTTTTTCTTCAGGCTCTGGTTCCTGCGATTCTTCGTTAGTTGGTAATGGGATGATACTGCCTATGGAACGTTTTAATTGATGTCCTCCTGATTTCTGGATGGTTACTACTCGTACTGATCCATCGGTTGCAGGATGAATGTCGGCAACTCTCGCTAATGGCCATTTACTAGGATTAATGTTTTCTTCTTTGATTAGCACCAGGTCACCAACTTTTATATTCTCCACCGGTTTTTTCCATTTGTTTCTTTGCTGCAATCCATGAAGGTAGTCTGAGCTCCATGATTTCCAAAAATCTTGCTTGATTTTTTGGATCAATCTCCAGCGATTTGACAGATTTGTAGATATTGGTGTGCTGATTGGGTCCGGTGGTGAGATTATCTCTCTTCCTATCAGGAAATGGCCTGGTGTCAATGCACTGGTGTCTTCAATATTGTTGCCTTGTGGGCACAGAGGACGTGAGTTTAAGCAGGCTTCTATTTGGCAAAGCAAAGTTGTTAATTCTTCGAATGTTAGAGTAGCGTTGCCAATGGTTCTCTTCAGATGATGCTTCATTGATTTTACTCCTGCTTCCCATATTCCTCCGAAGTGTGGGGCTACTGGGGGGATGAAGTGCCATTGAGTACCAATGGTGGATAAATTTTCTTGGATAACTGGGCCTTCCATGGCTTGACGGATTTCCTTGTCCAATACCTTCCTTGCTCCAACGAAATTCGTTCCGTTGTCGCTATAAAGATGTGCACAGCGTCCTCTTCGGGCGATGAACCTCCTGAAGACTGCTAGGAAGCTGTTAGTTGTCATGTCGCTGACAGCTTCTAAGTGTATTGCCTTGGTTGATAGACAGACAAAAACAGCAATGTATCCCTTGGATGAAGAATGCCCTCTTCCTTTAGATGTTCGGATTTGTATTGGACCGGCATAGTCCACTCCTGAATGGAAGAATGGCGGGGTTGAATTAACTCTTGATGGTGGAAGATTCCCCATTAATTGCTGGGCTGCCTCTGCCTTGAATCGGATGCATCGAAAGCATTTCTTGATGCTGGAACTGACGGCTTTATTTGCGTTGATGATCCAATATTTTCTTCGGACATAGGACAGTGTGAGCTGAGTGCCACCGTGTAAGGTGCGTAAATGTGCCTCATGGATTATTAATTTGGAAATATGATCGGAATAAGGAAGGATAATTGGGTGTTTTTCGTGGTAGGATAGGTTCGAATTTTCTAGTCTTCCTCCAACACGTACGATTCCATGTTGATCGATGAATGGATTGAGATTTGCGAGTTTGTTGTTGGAGTCCACACATTTTCTCTTTTGGAGTTGAGATCCTGTTGCCTTCAAAATAGGATCACTTCCTTGGACGACCTTGATGAGTGTGAGGATGGTGTCTTCCATTTCTTTAACTGATAGACATCCTGGTTGAATGGGAAGACGCCTACACTTGTTGATGAATCTTCGGCAATAGGACACAACTCGTACCATTCTTGTCAGAGACGAGAAGCGATGAATAATCTCGTTCTCGTCTTGATGAACTGTGGCTTGATGCACAGTGTAACCTTTTGCTTCTTCATTGGTTGTGGCGGTGTCTGGTTGGCACGGCCATAACTCTTTGTTAATTAACCAACTTGGACCATCCCACCATAGTTTATGTTCCTTTAATTTCCCTGGACTAGTACCTCTGGAGATGACGTCTGCAGGATTTTCTTCTGACTTGACGTGGTTCCAATGTTGGGCCGGAATCAGGTGGTTGATTTCGGCTACGCGGTTGGCGACGAATGTCTTCCATCTTACTGGATCTCCCTTAATCCAACCTAGTGTGACCATGGAATCGGTCCAGGCGAAGATAGATACCTTAGGAATGTCCAGTGCTGTAATTACCCGTTGTAATAGATTAGAAAGTAGTACTGCTGCGCAGAGTTCTAGTCTGGGTAGGGTTGCCTTTGCTCGAGCTGGTGCCACCTTGGATTTGGCTATTAATAATGATACTTTGGATTGGCCTGATGACGTGATGACTCTGGAGTAGACCACGGCTCCAATAGCTCTTTCGGAAGCGTCACAGAATCCATGTAGTTCCATTTGGGCTTCCCTTTTGGTAAAAAGCCACCTTGGTAAAGTAATTTCTTCTACTGATTTGAGTTGAGATTTAAATGTTTCCCATTTGCCTTGGATACATTCTGAGACTGGGTCGTCCCACTTGACATTTTCGAGCCATAGTTCTTGGATGAGTAGTTTAGCAGTGATGATGATGGGTGCTAACCAACCCAAAGGGTCGAAAATTTTAGCGACTTCGGATAATATGCTGCGTTTCGTGGATCCCTTTTGCTTTACATCCACCTTGAAGCAAAACACGTCTTCATATGGAGACCAGTGAACGCCCAATGACTTCTTTAAGCCGTCCTCACTTATTTCGAGGTAGGTTTGCTCCTTCAATTCTTCGGGTAGTTCTTGTATGATGGCTACTTCATTACTGCACCATTTATGTAGGGTAAAGCCTCCACGTTTTAATAAGGAAATTAACTGACCTTGCTGCTTGATTGCTTCTTCTAAAGTGTCGGCTCCGGAGAGTACATCGTCCACATAGAAATCTCTCTTCACAACTTCCGCTGCTAATGGAAAAGAAGATTTTTCGTCCTCTGCTAATTGGTGCAAGGTTCGGATGGCCAGATAGGGAGCTGATGCGGTTCCATACGTGACGGTGCATAACCTGTATTCCCTGATTGGCTGTGATTGATCGAATCTCCATAAGATTCGTTGATACTCCTGGTCTTGGCTGTCCATCTTGATTTGTCGGTACATTTTCTCAATGTCCGCAGAGAAGACGACCTTGTGAGTTCTCCATCGGAGTAGAATGTCGACCAGTTCTTGCTGAAGTTTCGGTCCAGCATACATGACTTCGTTTAAGGACTTTCCATAAGATGCCTTGTTCGAAGCGTCGAAGACGACACGGAGCTTCGTTGATGAACTTGCTTCTCGAATTACGCCGTGGTGTGGGATGTAATACTTGCCATTGTTTTCTTGCTTCTTTTCTACTCTTTCCATATGTCCTAGATCTAGATATTCTTGCATGAATTTCTTGTATTGGATTTCTAGATCTTGGTCTTGTCTCAGCTTCTTTTCCAGATGTAGTAATCTTGCCAATGCCGAAGGTTTGGATTTTCCCATGCTCTCTGGAGTTTGCTTAAATGGAATCTTGACTATGTATCTGCCATCCTGGTCTCGTTGCACTGTGTCTGTGAATTTATTCTCACATACCTGGTCGTCTGGGGAAATTTTTCTCTTAGTGGAAACTTCTTCTATGTTCCAGAATTTTTGTAACTGCTCATCTTCTTCGATTTTGGCAACCATGGTGTTGACTTTAATGATTTCGTTATGTTGTCTTCCAATGGTTCCAGATAAGATCCAGCCCAGCTCGGTATTTTGTCCTAAGATGCCATCCTTGGTTTTAGTGATTCCTTCTAGAATTATTTTTGAATATTCTTCGGCTCCTAGAATTATGTCTATGGGGCCAGGTTGGTTGAAGGTTGGATCGGCGAGAAAAATATTGCTCCAGGAATTGATATTTACGTTTGGGATAGGGGATGAAGGCATGGCTTTGGTAAGTTTGGGAAGTATTAGTAAATTTACAGGTAGGGAAAAGTTACTTGAAAATCTAGGTGTGATCAAACCTGGGATTTTCCATTTGGCAATTTTTGGCTCGCTGTTCCCAATTCCTGTGATTTCAGCTCGAACTTTGGTCCTGGGTAACCCCAATAATTCGGCTGATGCTTCCGTGATAAACGACCCCTGAGACCCGGGATCTATTAATACTCGTAGTAGATGAGTCATCCCGGATGCTGCCTTTACTTGAACCATTGCTGTGGCAAGTAGAACTTGGCTCTCCTGTGCGCCTACATTGGCGGTGATGATGTCCGACTTCGGCTTCTTTTCTGGAGCGTTGGAAGTCTTCATAGCTGCTGCATGAGCTGACGTTCTCATCCTTTGGGCAGGGAGCGGCCTTGATGGTGGCTGCGCCTTATGAAGCAGAGTATGATGCGGGAAGCGACAGATCCTACAATTAAAATAGGCACGACATGGAATATTTGAATCGTGCCGCAAGCATCGATAGCACAATCGATTGGTTTTTACTGCTTCTAGTTTTTCATGGGTAGGTAGCCTCTGGAATTGACTACAGTTGTCGATGTAATGATCTCCATGGCACAGCTTGCAATTTAGGGATGCGGAAGCGTAATTCTTCCGTGGTCTTTCCTGCGCGGGCTTTCGAGCTCCATCTATGGATTCTAGGGATTGGAACCGCACTTGCAGGAAAGCCATTAAATTTTGGTGATCCTGGACTTCATTTGGACATTGAAGCGACTGTTCATATAATTTGTTGGTTTCAGGATCCCATTTTCGAGCGATAGCTCTGTTAATCCACGGACCCCAACTGTCCGTGGAGATGCCTAAATTTTTGATTGCCTCCACACATTCCTTGATGGAGTCGTGCAATCGTTTTAACCCTTGGGCTGACTCTTTGGAGAGGACCGGCAGATCGAATATGGTATCTAGCAATTTAGTTAAAATAAGGCGATTATTTTGATACCTTTGTTGCAGCAGATTCCAGGCGGTGTTGTAGTTTGCTTGGGTAACAGCTAGATGCTGGATCAGTCGGCTTGGCTCTCCCTTAAGATGCGTCTTTAAATATTGCATCTTGATGACATCGTCCATATTCTGGTTGTCATCTACTAATTTGGTGAACAGGTCCTTGAAAGTGGCCCATTCCTCATAATTTCCCTCGTATATGGGGATTTTGACTTGAGGAAGCGAGATGGCTGCTGCTTGCTCGTTCCTTGTTGGCGCTTGCAATAAAATAATTAAATTTCTGTACCTGTCTTCCAACGTAGTATATTCAGGACTGAAGTGCATTTGTTCTGAAGCCATGTCGTTTGACATAACTTCTTCGTCCATCTCGACCACACGATCCCATTTTTCTCTTAATTCCCTTGTCGTGATGGCGGGCCTCCCTAATTCTTGTGTTAGCTCGGCGTCGTCCATCGCTTGCTTAAAATTCTGGATCCGAATCTGCAGTTTTCGGATACGAACCTTTTGCTCGGGGTTGGCCACCATTTCCTCTTGCGTTCTGCTTACGGAGGCGTTGGAAATTTCCGTTGTTTTTGAACAGCTCTGCAAGTAACTTTTTGCTTCGCCGTATATGGCTTTAATTTGGTCGTAATACCCTGTTTTAAAATAATTATGAGTTGGAATACTTAGCTGTCCCATTTCTGCGTGATTTTTAGTTGCAGTGTTCCAAAGTTCATCCAGCGTTTTGTTGCGACTGGCGATGTAGGCTTCATTTTTTCGGCTGGCAGGGTCCTTTTTGCTGTTGGATAATATTTGCTTTATCTTCTGCGCGAGCTCTTCTTGGGCGATAGCTAAGTTGTTGAATTCCTCCATGTTGTTGGCCATTTTCTCAGAACTGGGTGGTTGGCAGATGTTGTCTTCTTCTCGGGATGTGTTTTTTCGTTAGTTGGAGACAGATCCGGCTCGAAGGACCATGAACAGAGATGCCTGAGAGGCTGTATCAGGACTCCGTTACTTTGCGCTGATTCTATCCGTCAAGCACGTAAACAAGACTGTGTTTACGTTTTAAACCAATGTAGTCAATGGTACTTGAAACGGACGGCAGTAGAGACACTAACCCCTGGAGCACAGCCTCATGCCCCGTGAATATTATGGCTTAGAAAGGGTAGTGAATGAATCAAACATTAAATGCAGATTAATTTTATTATGAAAATAGACTAGTATTTATACAAATAAAAAATGCTTAACGCAGTAACAATATCAAAGTTCATAATAGTGTAATAGAACGCGTTTAAAGGTCCGCAAAGACCGCAACTCAGCATGATAAGCTTTTATATTTCCGCATCGGTTTGCGGGCTGAGCGTTGAACTTGGCTTTCTAGGTCGCCGAGTTGCATTTTCACTTAATGTTGGCGAAACAATATTCGTTTAAGGTTTCGTAAATGGGAACTGAATTTTGCCTGTTTTAATTCAAGATTAAAACAGATATAAATTACGCATAAACTTGCGAAATTATGAAGTAAAACTGGAGGTTAAAACTGTTTGTTTATGAAATCAGAATTACATTTCGAACTTCTGACTGGCTTCGTAAATTTTGTTATTAAAATTTATGTGTGTTTAAACCAAGTTTAAACATAGTCTAAGTGATGTTAACAAGATCAATAATGCTTTCGTTGATTCGGCTAAGTCCATGTCTTCGGTTACTAACAAAGTTCTTTCAACGTTTTTCACAAACAATAATTTACAAAAAATAGAAATTCTTCATAGTCTAAGTGATGCCAATAAGATCAATAATGCTTTCATTGATTCGGCTAAGTCCATGTCTTCGGTTACTAACAAAGATCTTTTAACTTTTCACTCAAACAATAATTTACAAAAAAAAAATAGAAATTCCTCATAGTCTAAGTGATGTTAACAAGATCGATAATGCTTTCGTTGATTCGGCTAAGTCCATGTCTTCGGTTACTAACAAAGTTCTTTCAACGTTTTTCTCAAACAATAATTTACAAAAAATAGAAATTCTTCATAGTCTAAGTGATGCCAATAAGATCAATAATGCTTTCATTGATTCGGCTAAGTCCATGTCTTCGGTTACTAACAAAGATCTTTTAACTTTTCACTCAAACAATAATTTACAAAAAAAATAGAAATTCCTCATAGTCTAAGTGATGTTAACAAGATCGATAATGCTTTCGTTGATTCGGCTAAGTCCATATCTTCGGTTACTAACAAAGTTCTTTCAACGTTTTTCTCAAACAATAATTTACAAAAAATAGAAATTCTTCATAGTCTAACTGATGCCAATAAGATCAATAATGCTTTCATTGATTCGGCTACGTCCACGTCTTCGGTTACTAACAAAGATCTTTCAACTTTTTTCTCAAACAATAATTTACAAAAAATAGAAATTCTTCATAGTCTAAGTGATGCCAATAAGATCAATAATGCTTTCATTGATTCGGCTAAGTCCATGTCTTCGGTTACTAACAAAGATCTTTTAACTTTTCACTCAAACAATAATTTACAAAAAAAATAGAAATTCCTCATAGTCTAAGTGATGTTAACAAGATCGATAATGCTTTCGTTGATTCGGCTAAGTCCATGTCTTCGGTTACTAACAAAGTTCTTTCAACGTTTTTCTCAAACAATAATTTACAAAAAATAGAAATTCTTCATAGTCTAAGTGATGCCAATAAGATCAATAATGCTTTCATTGATTCGGCTAAGTCCATGTCTTCGGTTACTAACAAAGCTCTTTTAACTTTTTACTCAAACAATAATTTACAAAAAAATAGAAATTCCTGATAGTTTAAGTGATGCTAATAAGATCAATAATGCTTTCATTGATTCGGCTAAGTCCATGTCTTCGGTTACTAACAAAGATCTTTTAATTTTTACTCAAACAATAGTTTACAAAATTTGAAACTGAATTTACTTTTAATACTATCACCGAGGTGGATGTGTCAAAAATGTCATAAGTGAAATTAAAACCAATGCTGTCGGATCTGATAATTTAAGTGTAAAAATGATAAAACTCTGCTACTCGTTTTTATTACCTATAATAACCAACATTATTAATTCGTGTATAAGTTCCACATTTCCTAACACTTGGAAAATTGTCATACCAATTCCCAAAATTAGCACACCGACTGACTACAAGGACCTGAGGCCGATTAGTATTCTGCCATATCTTTCGAAGTTACTTGAGAAAGTTATGACACTATATCGGTTTTGATAAAAGTACAATGGATTTTTTATAAAGCTATTTAACTGACAGGACTCAAACTGTAGTAGTCAAAGATACAAAATCTGAATCGTTAAAATTACACAGGGTGTCCCTCACGCAGACGATACTCAATTAACTTATACTTTTGATTCTGATAATGCCGATGTTGCAAATTTATAAATAAATACTGATCTTAAAAATCTTCTTCAATTTTCGGAAAAGCATAACCTAAGAATTAATGTCTCAAAATCTTACGTAATGATATTTGGTGGGATTAAAGCGCTAGACATTAAACTAAATATTGATATTAAAGTAAACAATTCCACATTACAAGTCAAAGATTGTTTAAAAATCTTAGGTTTACTTATTGATGATAAATTAAGATTTAAAAAACATGTTTCTGCCACTTTACAAAATGTTACTTGAATTTAAAAATGATCTACCACAACCGTTTTTTGCTTAATAAAAGAATTAAATCTATACTCGTAGTTTGTGAGTCTCTTGTTTTATCTCATTTCAATTATTGTGACAGCGTATATGGGCCGTGTATAGACCGTGCGGACAGTAAAAGAATTCAGCGTATGCGAAATACATGTCTGAGGTTAATCTATGGTATTAGAAAATTTGGTCACATAACACATAAACTTAACGAAATTAAATGGTTAAAGATGCACAATCGTAGAATACTTCATTCAGCCACATTGTTTCATAAAATTATCTCAAATAAAGTACCTTCTTATTTACCTACTTAATAAAATTGAATTTAGATGTGATGTTCATAGTGTTACTACGCGGAATAGAAATCTAATTACGCCTCCATATCACAAAACTGCAATGTATGAGAGATCCTTTTTTTACAATATAGCTTATTTATACAATTCTTTGCCGGAGTATCTCAAAACCTGTTCACCTGACAAATTTAACTCTAATCTGTTTAAAATTCTACTTAATCACCAAATCGGTGCAGCATAATCGCTCTCTTACTTATATGTTTAACATTACTATAGTATTATTGGTCTACAGTTAGTGTCGTTAATTATTTAATATTTTCTATCTTTACGCCGGGTAAGTGGAAGAGCAGATGCTATTTTAAATAGTAATCTGAATTTGCCCTTTTGGTAGCCTGAACAACTTTAATAATGCTATTACTTTTAGTTTTAACACTAACACTATATATTATGTCTATATGTTTTGTTATATATTTGTAATTATTATTATTAGGAGTAAATATGTATATGTAATTAAATGTGAATTGTATATATTGTATGTATTTGGTGCGGCATTTGTTATAGTAGACGTGTGTAAAACAATTTTTTTTGTAATGGCACAAGTAAAGTATCTACCTATATCTATCTAACTCGCGGAATTTTAAATGCGGCATGTGCCGCGGGCTACAGCTAGTACAGTTATAATCTACAAAAGCAAATTTCTCAAATAGAATGCTGAACTGAGTTTATTGTCAAATTACATTTCATCATATGAATTGGATAACAAGGAATGGTTTTTACTGGAAGTGGTTTACATCGAGATTGTTAGCAGAGTGAGCGTTTTGTGAGGTGAATAGGATATTTTCATCTAAAAGAGTTCTAATTCGACAAGCTTGTCATTGAAGTGACATCTTATGACTTATGTCGAGGTTCGTGATGCTAAGTCGTCGGAGGCTTGAGGATTTTGGTAGGACGACGTGGATGGTGGTTGCTCCTAACAGTACTACTAAAGAAAGTTGGTAGGTGCCTTGTTGTGTTTTGGCCAGGCTTTACACGGAACGTCCCTCGCGCGAATTAGATCAATTTGCAAATACAAAACTAAGCCACGGGCGTGCTCGAATTGGACGAGTTTCTGCTGCGTTATAAAGACACCATACTATTCTGTCTTATTTCTGATGTTTACCAGCGGTTTACCTTGTATCTTTTAGGTTTCATTTTCGTCAATGATAAAGCCTGAGCTATGTGCAAATTATTACTTTTATCTATTTCTTATTTAAAGCAGAAATTAATAAAGTTTTATTTTTTAAGACGCTCACTCTGTATGTTTTTCCGAAATTGCTTCGGTTTTATGCCAAGTAGATATATAGTATGCATGCAAGGTATCGTTTTCTTTAAATAAATAGTTTTTGAGCTATACCGCCAACAGGCAGACAGGATTTTTTCTTCATTATGCCAAAGAGAAAGTCCAGCCATGCAAATGAAAAAAACAAGGTACTTTTATTCGACAAAAAAATTGTTACATAATACAAACCTACTGTCTTACTTTTTTTCCAATTATCAGGCATGTTGCAATTGGGAATTAATTTTGTAAATCTATATGACACAATTCTAATCTGCCTGTATGATAGTCGATAGTGCTAAATTGTATACTTCAATATATCTAGAGCTATGACAAAATATAGACTAGAATTAAGTACAGGGTCGATTCGGCAACGTGGGGTATATTCGGCAGTATGACGAAGCTGCACCACTTTTCTGCCGATGGTGCCCCATGTGTATAATTATTACTATCCAGGATACCCACGCAAAATCTGCCTTATTTGAGGTTAAACTGTACCAGTATTTTTAATGGTATTGTTGTAACTTATGGCACAATTGACATGAATTTATTCCCACTCGAAATATGATAGATTTTATGTGTAACTTTGTCAAAAGCGTAAACATTAAATTTATTAGCGACACGGTAAAATACACAATTCGCACCATCGATAGGTTACCAAATAGCATGGACGTTTGCCGAAAGACATTTCATGGCGGAAGATTTAAAAAATATTCACTTTCCGATCAAAAGACGAATGTACTCCAGTGCCGAATATACCCCACTCTCCCCTACTTCCCTCGTCTAAAATCCGTTTTTGTACACTTTGTGTGAGTAATATATAAAAAACACAAACACACCTCTAAGAAGAGGTTCATAACTGGTGAAATGTTTTTCCTGTGTACTATGGTGGTAAGTTATGATTATGGTTTCAATCAGCTTCTGCTAAATGACTCGTTTTAAACCATGAAGTTGTTTAGATTTAGAAAGTTGGAGCCATGAGATACTGTACCTATATCATTTCAAAATAAATTCCTTATTAATGATACGGCGCCTCACCGAACGAAGAGAGCAAAATTTATAGCTACGTAAATAATTTTTTGCACTCATGATTTCAAAATTCATATTTCCCGGTCATTCCCGATGCGCCGAAAATGACTTTTCCCGCACCGGGGTGTTTTTTACTTTCCCACAAAAACTATGGCAATTGTGTGTTCCAGGAGCACTGTAAACGTCAACAAAAGCTGACAGGTGCTAGGATACGTATAAAAATTTAGTAATTTGTGCTGCCAACTCAGTAAAGTTGTAAAACACTAAATAATATTTTTTTAACTTTTTTAAATATTTTGAGTTATTCGTTACAAAAAACATTGTACCTACCTCTTTCGGGAAGAATTTTCCCGAATTCGCACTACATGCAGCACTCCCTTCGGTCGTGCTGCAAACAAAGTGCTCATTCGGGAAAATTAACTTCCCGAACTTGTTAGGTAAATAACTATTCCAGTATTTTTAGAAAAATATATGACATACTCGTACGTAATACTGAATTTTTTATATTTTACAAGAGATCAGGAATGAGGTTATCCCCACAAATAAACGATAAGTGGTGTTAATTGCCTTATTTTTTAAAAGCGCATTTCATGGACAAATTTCCTAATACGGTTTGCAAAATAAAAACTTAGCAGAAGTCAACCTCTCAGTAAGTAATTTAGTAACCTAATAATTTAAAATTTCTAAGTTTTAAAGCTGAATAGCATTTTGGTGTTAACGTTATATAAACGTTATAAATATCTCAACTAGTTCCAAATTTGAAAGCTGTAACGTTTTAGTGCTGCTATAATTTGCTGGTTCTATAAAATACGAAATCAAATTTATACAAGTTATATATAGACAACGTTTTTTTTGTATAGTTTTAATATCAACATATATTTGGTTTGCTCATTCAGGCTTTGTTTTAACTACATGTTGCAATGATTTATAGCATTTTACTTTGGAATAGTATATTAAATTTCTTACTTTTGCTAATTTACAAATAATAAATTACTATAACCTCTCCAGGTTTTTTGTATTAATGTAATTTAAAGTGTTTTTTGCTTCTTCTCTTATTAAATATAAACAGGAATGAATATATGAATATTCCTAGAAAAAAATATCAGGTAGCCAGTGTGCAAAAGGTATTCTATAAATGGAATTTTGTAAAACGCTTGCCTTTACAGTCATTGTACAGGTTTATTACATTATTCCTAAGTAAAGAAATCGGTAAAAATTTCAACTGTTAATTCAAGATTTACTGTGTACTGTTGAGCTCCGTGAATTTATTAACTTTATCCTGAAATTATTCTGGTAGAAAATTTAAGAACGCTAAATATAAGCTACTTTACAATTGTTCAACTGTCAAAAGCTTTTTATAGTTGTCCAACAACAGCCAAATATAACCAAGATTGACCTATTGAAATATATAAATTACTATATATTTTACAACCAGAAACCATTCGCTTTTTGAAAATTTTAAATGTAAAAAGACAAAAAACGACTTAGATAATGTCATATAATTTATATATATACATTGAAATTAAGTTAGTGTGAGTTACCTAACCTTAACATACATTTTATCTTTTCCTTATTTTCAGAGATTCCAACGCAGCGCAAACGTAATAAAATTATATTAGCAAGTATTAGGAAATCGTTAAGTTTTTACAATTAAAGAAAACTGCACAAATATTAAGTATTATTTTATCACAGGCTCTATTAAAGGGCGAAACATCAGACTTAGAAGAACGGCATTTTTAGTTTATCGTGTATAGAAACTTAACTTAACTTTTCTTCAGCTGGTTACCGGAAGGTACTTTGATATGGTCTTCTAGTGAACTACTGTTTAGGTTTCAAGCTTTTGAGAAATAATTTAAAGAATAAGCACTGCTTACTAACAAAGCTAGCAAGCTGTTAGAGGAATTAAATATTTAAAAAGCAGCATGTCATATAATATATTGAATACTAATTGATTTGTATAGATTTCCTATCTACTTTTTCACCTGTTCTCCTTTCTCGCAAACCTACTACAAAGATTTTCAGTATTTAAAACAATTAAATATTAAGAAGAACAAAAGCTTATGTATAAGAAATATTTGTTTTAAGTTTTGCATTTAGCAGTTTTTTTTCTTAGGGAAGTTCAAGAAGTACTACAGAAAAAAAGAAATATTCGAATTATAGTATAAATCCAATTTAGTCCTGCGCTATAAACTAAGGTTTTACATTTTTATATACCTGCTCTAATAGTATATTATGTTATTAGGAGTAAACGTTTTACTTTCTGTGGCGAGGGCGGCCGCTTTTGACTGACGAGCGTAAGCTAGTCAGAGAAGTACGGGCGAGGCGCATAAAGTCACTTTTACTCCGAATAGCAGATGCTATTTTATTTTCAAACGCCCGAACTTATATATTGAAATGGTATTTGATCCTTAAATCAGCTCTGGTAGTCATGCCAAACAATTAAATATTAAAGTCATAAAAAACACAGAGTTGAAATGATTTGCATATCTGAATAAAATCACATAATTTGTCAATTGAAAGTTGCACTGTAAAATGTAGCCAGTAACATTCGAATTTACTTGAATAGGCTTGAACGGAATGAAACTCAAAATTTCATAGGTTGTAGGTAGCAATGTAAATTTGTAAAATATAAAAAGGTTGAAGCGACACTTTTAATTCCTAGGATTAAAAGTACTTTTTTTACTACCACCACTAAAAGTAGGCCTATTAGCACTAGCTTGTTTCGCTGATATTAGCAGTATTAGCAGTGAAATAAAGAACGCCCCGATGGACAAGCGAACACTTTATTGCAGTTACACAATAATCAAAAACAGATTGACACATCAATACAATACAACATGTATAACAAAACACGACCGAAGTGACGCGCAAGCAGCGACTGTTCATTACTAGCGGCTTCACGAAACTGTGACGTCAGATGCGCCGGATCGAACCATTGGCGTACCGTATTCTGACACTTCCCCTCGATACGCAGCGGATGACTTATCTTTTCCATGGTGATTCCAAATGTTCATCATCTCCAGGCATTTCAAATGTTTAGGTCTAGGTAAACACTTCGTAAGCACGTCAGCTGCCATATCTTCCGTCTTGACATGTAAAACTTTCAGGGGACCATTCCGAATAGCTTCTCGTATGAAGTGGTACCTGATGTCGATATGCTTGCTTCTGCCATGAAAGGTTGGGTTGCTCGCTAACTTGAGGGCACTCAGATTATCGTTGTATATCTCCACATCAGCTAGGTGGGAAAAACCAAGTTCTGTTACAAAATTCTTCAAATATAAGGCTTCCTTAGCAGCTTCCGTCAATCCCATGTACTCCGCTTCAGTAGACGAAAGGGCGACAGTTCTTTGCTTCCTAGCATCCCATGATATAGCTCCAGACGATAGAATAAACGAATATCCAGTATAAGAGCGCCTGTCATCAATGCAGTTTCCCCAATCGGCATCCACGTAGCCTCTTATTCCCTGGTTGTCAGGTTCGTAAAGGATTCCTAATCCCTCTGTACCTTTCAGTTAACGAAGTATCCGCTTAGCAGCAGTCCAATGTATATTCCTGTAGCAATTATTGAACTGTCCGAGAAAACTAACTGCAAAGCATATATCAGGCCGGGTAGCCATTACCAGATAGGTAAGAGCGCCTATCAGTTCCCTGTACGGGAGCCTCTTCTCTTCTTCAGTGGCTTCTTCCGTCGGTTTTGTGAGTTTGACGTTGATGTCCATGGGAGTAGATACAGGTTTGGCTTCTGACATACCAAATCGGGCTAGAATTTCAGATATATAACCTCTCTGGTGAAGTCTTATCTTGTTTCCTGATCGAGAAAATTCAATTCCCAAGCAGTGACCAATATTTCCAAGGTCTCGCAGTTCAAATTCGCTGGACAATTTTCGTTTCAGTTCGTTGATAGTTTTATCTTGTTTAGATGATACCAATATGTCGTCGACATATATCACAATCAAGGTCAAATCTTCCCCTTTTCCCATGCGGTATACACAAGGATCAGCTTTGGTAGGATTTGCACCGCAGCTCAGTAGTACTTGATTCAGCTTGGCATGCCAACTTCTACCAGCTTGTTTCAAGCCATAGAGAGATTTCTTAAGTAAACATACTTTCTCACCTTGTCCGAGTTCCTTGAGCACCTTGGCTGCTTTTCTTCCAACTTCAGAATCATCGGATTGATTTTCCACGATGGTTTCTAGGATTACTCTAAGTTGTTTTGGTGGTTCCATGTAAATGACTTCTTCGAGATCACCGTTCAAGTAAGCGCAAGTCACATCGAGCTGGTGTATCTTCATTCCACATCGAGCTGCTAAAGCCGTAACCAATCTTACAGAACTTAAACGTGCGACTGGAGCAAATGTTTCATTGAAGTGAATACCAGGCCGTTGACTAAAGCCTTGTGCAACCAGTCGAGCCTTCCTTCGCTGGAGCGTTCCATCAGCACAATACTTGTTTCGTAGTACGATTCTGCTGCCTTTTACATCTTGGTCTGGAGGACGGTCCACAAGTTCCCAAGTGTCATTTTTGATGATAGATTTTATTTCGATAGCCATTGCTTGATACCATTCTGCAGCATCCGGTCCGTTTATGACATGATTCATGGGTATCTCGGCCAAAAACGCCTGTTCTGCAATTTCTGCTGTCTCCGCTTCCTCGGGAATCGTATTGTATACTTTTCGTGGTCTTCCCCTTGATCCACTCCTCACCAATTTTGGTCTTCCGGGTCCACGTCTGATAACGCTTTCCTCAGGCTCAGGTGGCTCGTCTTCAGGTTCAGGTTCCTCGTATTCCACGTTAGGATAGTCCAAACGTATGTCCATAGTACGAGTTTCTTCGTTTTCTGCGAAAACTTCGGGAGTTCTCGATTCAATTATGTCGCTCGGCACGAAATCTTCGAATTCTTTAACCAAGGGAGTTTGTTTCTCAAGAAATTTCACATCCCGTGTTACAATTATTTTCTTTTCGTTTGGTAGCCACACCTTGAAACCTTTGGTTTGTTCGGAATAACCAATGAACGTGCCTTCTAAGCACCTATCGTCCAATTTACTTTTGGCAGGGTCACGGTTCAGGCAGAACACTTTACATCCAAACTCTCGAAGATGAGATAGATCTGGAGGTTTTCCTGTCCAAACTTCATACGGTGTAACCCCGTCCAAACTTTTTGTAGGACATCGATTACGAATGTAATTTGCCGTGTTCACCGCTTCAGCCCAAAACGAGGTCGGTAAGCCGGATTGGATCAATAAACAACGTGCAGTGTCCAGTAGAGTACGGTTTTTCCTCTCCGCAATTCCATTTTGCTCTGGACAGTATGGACTGGTTAATCTTCGTGTAATTCCCTGACTTTTCAATAGGTCATTGAATTCTTTGCTTGTGTATTCGGTTCCGTTGTCAGACTGGAAACATTTTACTTTTCGTCCTTGCTGATTTTCGACAAGTTTCAGAAATTCCTTCGTCTTTTGGATGACTTCGTTCTTGTGCCTAATGAAATAAACAAAACAATAACGAGAATGGTCATCGATGAATTCGACGTAGTATCTGGCTTTTCCATTGGATTCGATTCGCATAGGACCGCAAACGTCAGTGTGGATAATTTCCAAAGTTTCGGTCTTCCTCTCGGATTTCTTAGGAAAAGGAAGCCTGGTCATCTTTCCTTTGTAGCACACCTCGCATTCAAGGTTGCAGTCTTCATCAGCTTTGAAGTCGTGGCCTGGAATGTAACCTTTACGTTTGCATAATAGAACGTCTTTCGCGTTTAAATGCCCTAAGCGTCGATGCCATGACATTAGATTTCCCGAACCGGTTTGACACGTAAACGCTGAATCTTTTAGATTGTTCACGTTCGAACTCTGTCGTATGTAATACAAATCCCCTACGCGTTCAGCAACAAGTTTAATTTCGCCCATTTTATTCAGTACAAGAGCACATTCTTCTTTGAATAGAACATCAAAACCATTCGAGGTAATTTTTCCAACCGATAATAGATTCGTACGCAGATCGGGTACGTGTAACGCGTTGTTCAGCGTAACGTATTTTATTTCGCCAAAAGCATCGGCTACGAACGATGCACTGCCTTTGGCAACAATTTCCGTCGACGCACTATTCGCAAGAGTCAGATTATCGCGTACAGAGTCACTGATTTCCACGAAATCTTCGAGATTATTGCACAAGTGGGACGTCGCGCCACTATCGAGACACCATTTGCGTTCTTTGTTCTTTGAATCGGTTCGTAATGCTCCAACGCGTAGGCATACTCGTTGAGAGTCTGTATCGCATTTCGCAGATGATTGCGCGTTTTTCACTTTACTTTTACATTCCGATGCCTTGTGGCCGATTTTCCTACATTTGTGACACCGAAATTTGAAAGTTTCAGAAGAGTTTTTCTTCGTTTCAACGTTTGTTTCCGGAGAATTATTAGATTGACGCCGCCACTGGTGGGATTTTTTCTTCGCGAACATCGCTCCCTGCCCCGCGGCCGCGTTGCACGCTTTGTTTTCCCGCGCGTCGCTTCCTTCTACGATTTTTACGCGAAGCACTTCCGGTTTCGGCAGTTCGTCCCTAGATTCGATAGCACAGCGAAAGTTTTCATAGCTTGACGGCAAACTATACAGCAACATGATGGCTAATAAGTCCGAATTAATTTCGATTTCCATATCGGCCAGTTTATCTACCGCGTCAAAGAAGCTGTTTAGATACTCACGCACGTCACTGCCTTCTTGCATTCGCTGCAGGGTCAGCTGTTTTAATAACGTCGCCTTCCGGGCTGGACCTTTGGACTGGTAAATGGTTTCTAATTTCAACCACACATCGCGAGACGTTGCACAACCTTTTATTTGCTTCAGTTCTGATGGAGAGATCGACAAAATGATGTCGGATTTTGCTTTCTTGTCGCATATATCCCAGGCCGCTGCAGCTTCAGCTGACCGACCGCCTGCACCATCGCTCCCCGCCGAAGTTGGTCTTGCAATGTCCCCGTTGACGTAGCCCCACGCATCGGTTTTGACCAGCAATGCCTCCATTTGAATTTTCCATGTGTCGTAATTGTCTTTGTTCAAAGTTTCAATACGAGTAACGTTTACACCACTCATATTTGGACAAAACGATTTCTTCCGGCACACAAGTCAATATGAATCACGGCTCAGCACTGTTTTTGAGTTCGCGGTTTGTACTTACTTTTTAGGTTAAAAACGTCCACCCTTGGGCATATGTGATCCTAGGCCCATAACCTATTAGCAGTATTAGCAGTGAAATAAAGAACGCCCCGATGGACAAGAGAACACTTTATTGCAGTTACAATAGCTGCTTTCGAATTGAGTGCAACTAGCACTGGTGCAATTGACTCTGGAGTGAATTACTCTGGGGTGAGTTGCTTTGTAATTCGAACAGACGTTAGGTTGCTCTCGCGTAAAATACATAACCTAACTAATTTGCTTTTGAATTGAACGTTTAAAATAAGCGCGGTATATACAGACTGCGCTCAAAATAGATTTAAAGAACTTAATTCGTAGTTAAAAGTTTATTGAAATATAATTAAAAATGAAATTAAAAACATTTCAGTTAATTACAGTAAATAGAGACTCGGATTCACCCAAAAGGCGTTTAAATCTGACAGCTGATTCTAAATAACACAACTGCGCATGCCAGGGCTTGTTGCACCACAAATTTTCATGGGGCTTAAGGGGGCAGGGGAAGGAAGACTAGCGTTAGTTACTCCAAAAATTATGTTGTAATTCGAACGCGAGGTAACTTGCTCTGGTGCACTCCAGAGTACTCTAATGTGTAATGCGAAAGCACCTACAATCACAAAGCAACCACTAATAGAGCGATTTCTCAAACAGTAAGCTTGAATAAAAGTTTCAGCGCCCTACAACGGGTGGGCCAGAAACTATTCCAGCAAGGCGGCAAAATTTAAATAAGCCATTACTACGATATTTGGATTAATCAAGGATATACCGTCAACACCAATACAAATTTTGCATATACATAATTTGCCTTCATCAGAATCTCAATTTTAAAGTTTTGAACCGCATAAATCGGAATATGCGAAATCTTTATAGGTTCTGAAGTTTACAATAATTATGGAAAATTCAAACAAAATATTTGCGAATAACAAATATATTTAAGTAATTCAAATAGCAATATTGTTTAATAGGTATTGTCAATCTTACAATAGTCGTGCTCAATTGCAACAATTTGCTTTGGTTCAAAATGCTTTTCACGCATTTTAAATGATTTGTCGGTGTCAGTTTGACGTATGAGTTTACTATTTACGCACTTTTTAAAAGGTGGACAGTAGGTGGACAGGTGACACCAGCGCCTCCTGCGGATGGGCCAATCTCTAACAATTATTTGATTTGACAGATGCATTCAGAAAACGCTTCTATTAGTAGGTTTTTCTATGCCGTTGGGAAACTTGTGTCTCCTACACTAAATCGGCACAATTTGAAACAACACTTCTTCACATACCGACCCATAATTAATTATAGTTTGGTTCACAACCTTGCCGAGTGGCGACACTAGCGCCCTCCGACGGGTGGGCCAGTCCCTAACAATTATTTGACAGGTGCATTTAAGAAACTCCTCTATTAGTGGTTGCTTTGTGTACACAATAATCAAAAACAGATTGACACATCAATACAATACAACATGTATAACAAAACACGACCGAAGTAACGCGCAAGCAGCGACTGTTCATTACTAGCTGCTTCACGAAACTGTGACGTCAGATGCGCCGGATCGAACCATTGGCGTGCCGTATTCTGACAGCTGAAAGTGACTTTTTATAATTTAGCGTGTTTAAAGAGATCAGCTGTTTACTTTTAGCGCATATGTGGTATAAAGTGAAGTGAGGTTATAAACCACAATTTCGAACTGGAAGTGAAGTTGTCAAGTTATTGTAGTTACTTCTTGCATTAGAGGTAAAGTGTTTTTTAAACAATTAAAGCCTTATATAACGAATACAGTCAGATGTGTAGTATTAATAATTACCTTTGATAACTGACTTTGACAGTACTGGCTCCACAAACATTCACCTGCGCGTCAAGGTCTACTGTTTATTATGACCTCAACTTTTAGCACTTGTTACATAAATAGCTATTATCTGCAACTCTCAAATATTAAGTGCATTATACATATATCAACTCTAAATATATAAAGAGGCTCATACTACACTAGTGGAATATAGAATTTCATATCCCAGAGGGTTTTATATAATTAGTAGGCTACATTGTCGATAAATGGCATCAACGTCAAGTTAATAAAGATGTGATTTATTCTACTGCAACGTGTAAGTTTGAAAATTGTGTTACACAAAGTTAGGAACAATTGAGAAATAAGTAGCAACATTTCTGGGAATAGAAAGTCCAGAAAGATGCACCGGACATTGTTTGTCACAATACGTGCTGATGGAGGAGTGATCATCAAAGTTTTAAGGTGCTGCGAAGAATGGATATGATAAGTTATAAGTACAGCTGATTCAAGAAGAAATAAAATAAATACCTCTAGAAAGAGTTTGAAACAGATCAATCCAAATACTGTGCTTATAATCCATGTAGTTCTATTAGTGCTATTAATTTCGGTATTGCTAATCTTATATATATTTCTAAAAGTCCTGACTCAATCACCCACTCATCAACGCCCAGCCCAAACCCTTGGACCTTCCCTTTATGATGTATACAAGGAATAAGGAAGAATATTTCGAAATTCAACCCCTAAAGGGGTAAAATGGGGGTTCCAATTTTGTATGGAGAAATAATATTAAATAGACATTTCTACTTGAAACTTCGTAGGAGTACTCCTAAAAACAAATAAGCAAACACATATTTTGTGATTTTCCGAAAATTTTTAAGTCCAAGACGGTGGATATGACATAAGGAAAGGGACGGGACGGGACTGGACTGGACGGGATGGGACGGGACTGTAAGGGAAGGGAAGGAATGGGTTTGAAGGGGAGGGGTCGGGATAAGACGATACGGCGACGGGGACGGAGAAAGGGACGGGGACGGGGACGGGGATAAGATGGGATGGGATGGGATGAGATGACAGAAAATGATTAGTGATTTTTTAATACACAAATAACGAACCTCGAGCGAACGAAGTCGCGGGTAACAGCTACTATTCTTACAATTTTCATAAATTGAAATAATATTGCAATAATTGATTTTATTAGTAAATCTGTGAGTGGGCGACATCGGTCGAGATATTGGTCATTTGAGAAACGTATGGTGCAGTTATTAGCCGAGGAATTCTGGTATCGTGGAGTTAACAATCTCCAATTGACGTCTGTGGGTCGGATTATGAATGGGAACCTCTTTTGTGCTATTTTTTTAAATAAAGTTACATGTACCGTACCGCAACCTTGTCTGTTGACTACGTGTTTCGTTTCTATGTTTGTGGGAATTTAACATCATCCAGACTCACTCGACAGTTCTTAAACCATTTTTTGGCAGTCGCTTGGGCACGGCGTGCAGCATCATTGGACAGCATCACCTGAGTAAGCTGAACCCCTCAAAGGTACTGTGCCTTTTGTGGTAATTTTAAAGCGCACAATGTGCAGTGAAATGGTCATTTATATGATGAAGTGTCGCCATTATTACGTAACGTAGTTGTTGTTACTTTAAATAGAGATTTTGAATAGTAATTACCGTCACTAAGTTAGTTTTGTTTATTTACCGTCAAGTTTTACTGTCTTTAATTAGTTTAGTCGTTGTGTAATTAAAGTTGTTACCATTTTTGAGTCATTTAGATTGTTTGCTGTCAAGTTTATTGCCTATATTTAGATTAAATGGTGCGCAATTAACAACACTAATCTTTATGGAGTATTTCATTTGAAGTTCATATTCAATATTCACATACATATTTCTAAGTTAATATAGTTAATATTTTCAATTAGTTGCGTTTTCCTTTAGTAGATTTATGACTTTTGCAGATGTATTTTGTGGTGCTTTTCCTTTGTAAAAGGGTTCGGACGTGGATCATCGCTCGAGTACGGCGAAGGTTGGATCAGAAAGGTCGAGTCACCGCTTCCACTTTCTGGGTGACCTCACCTGTGTTTTTTACGATTTGGTAAAGTGGTGGCGCCTGGCAATTGACATCTTTATTTCTTTTACCGGTCCGTTGTCCTAATTAAGGTTATAAGCAACCTCTCCTTCTCTATCTGAGTCTTAGTCGGCAGCTTTTGTCACAGCCCATCGTAGCATAGTTGGGGCAAGGGATCCAAGAATTTTTCGATTTGTGTCGTTTTATCGGTTAACTGACAGTTGAGTATGTTGAATGTCAAATTTATGTCGTAACGACATTTTCGTGCTGTAATATGATATCAACAAACTTTGAAAACAAATAATTTTCATCGTTGAAATGTGCAAAAACGTTCAGAAAGAAATATGAAAAAGGGAAAAGTCTTAAAGTGTATACGAAAAAGTGCATGTAATTTGTAATTTAGGTGGAGATATTATTTCTTTCAGGAGGTATGGAGGGTGGGAGTGGTTAAATGTTGCAGGTTTTTATAAGAAAGATCATTTGGGGAAAGGGTAAGGATTTCCAGGAATGTTTTCGGTGGTGGAACGAGTTCTGTTGAAAGTTTCCAATTCAATAATTATTGTATTATTTCCAATAATTGCACTTTGCCTATTTTGTATATCCTATAAAATATGTTGTTATTGACGACGTACTTTATATACCCTATAAAATACGTTGTTATTTACTACGTATTTCATAGAGAAAAGCGTATTTTAATTGAAACATAACAAGTGAGCTCTTATGCACCATAGACGCAGTATAATATATTAATGTTGGAAAACAGTACTTTACGATACAAGTGCGTAATAGTTGTTTACATTACAAGTGCGGTAAAATGCCTTACGCACGAGTATTGTATTATATTTTTTGGCCGACATCTTTTTTTAACATTTTCTATAAATTCGTGACTTTGCTTTCGAATATCAAGCCATCAAGCAAGTTGCCATCAGTAAATTTTGTAGTTGACACTTGGAAACGTCAAAATTCAATGTCGTAAATATCAATTTTCTTTATTTCTCTTAAACGCAACTGAACGATAAAATCCGTAACTAGCGTTTCTGCTAACACTCGTTATTACTACAAAGCAACTTTTTGTTTTAAGGGTTTCTGAAAGTTACAAATTTTCTAGTCACTTTACCGCACCCCGGTGCGACAAAGTACTGACTAACTATAAAATCGTAGTTAAGGTGGACGTCAACTGTGCATGAATGTGTTGTTTACATGTCACGAGGCCAAAAAGATGCTTTACGCATGTGTATCGCGCAATATGTTATCTACGATAGAAACCAGAAAACCCTGAAATATAAGAAAAATGTTTAAAAGTAGATTAGGATTACTATCAACCGGTTGTAATCTTGCTTGATAAAAAAAAATTAAAACACGTTGCTATTGACGACGTGAACTAATGAAAACATGTTATTAAACAGTCGTTTGGCAAAATTTAAAAGTGCGAATTAAAAGTCAATTTTGCACACTGTCGTAGATAAAAATAATTAAAGCATCATGTAATGAATACAGTAAAATGCGCACTAATTACTTTTGATAACGAATTTTGAAAACTACCAGGCAGCCATCCAATAATAAGTTTGGACATATAAACTACATTAAAAAAAACGCACAATCCAAGAGAAAACTGACTAATTAAACAAAAGTGCATTCTGAAGCAAGGTGAAAAATACATAACAAGTAAGTAAAACAAACATTACAATGTTACGAGTAATATTATTGAAATAAAAAATATCAGACCAAAACTGTACATGTCAAAACCAGGCGAATTTTATTTTAAATTGAAGTTAGAGCATTTGAAAAGGAGACAAAAACTGGAAACTAAAAGAAAAAAGTGTTGATGCTTTTTACTTCCTTTTACGATAAAGGAAGTATTGGATTCACCACAAAAATTCGAAATTGAGTTTTCTACAGATCTGCACGTTTACGAGTCCCCTGAACCCAAAAAACATGTTTTTGTTCATTGGTCTGTCTGTAAACAGAATATTTTAAATACGAAAAGAGGTATGACGGTGAAACTTCATACATACGTTTTTTGAACTATGTAGATGAGACAGAAGTTTTTGAAGAAAATCGCTAAACGGAAGTAGGTGTTTGCTCTTGTGATTTTTCAGTTTTTTTCGATTTTTTTCAAAAACGGCTCAACGATATTTTCAAACTTTACATTTTTATTACATTATTTATGTGTATTGATGTGAGGTAGGTAATTTCCAGTTGAATACTTCTAAAATGAGTTTAGTTTTTGTTTTCTATTTTTCGTATTAACTATTTTAAATAAAACACCTGGTATATTATTAAATTTTTGAATTCCGATTAAAATTTTAGAGAAAATTTGTCTCTTCAACTAACTCTCTATTTTGTACCGTTTTTGTAGAATTTGTAAAATTTGAAAATTTTGACAAATGCTTAAAAATTCAAAATACAATTTTTGGTTAATTATAAGATCACTGTAAAAGGAAGTTGTGTAAGTGTATCACACCAAATTTTTTTATGTTACAACGCATGTCTAATTGTGTGGACTTTTACACATTTTATACATTAGGGAACCACAAACTATCCTAGAAGTGAATATTAATTTTGATACAATAGTCATCGAAGGAGTATTTTGGACATGTTGACGTTTGTTAAAAGTAATTTAAATTTGTTTTCAACTCAAAATGTACATCATGATTATGCTACTCGCTATGGTGGAGACCTTCAGTATAAACTGCACCGTCTGGAACTATTTAGAGCTAATCCACTTTATATTGGTGCTATATTGTATAACAAATTAAACCCTGAAATTGTAAATATACAATTGTTAGACAATTTTCATCGGCTGTGAGAAAAATTCTTATTGAGAATGCTTTTTATTCAGTACAGGATTTTTTTTTTTTATTTGGAGTGTATTTATAGTGCCTTAACTACTAGGTCTTACGGCACTGTTGTAATATATGTACAGATACATGGTAAATTACAATGAATGGAAGATATTAATTTCTTTGAGATACGCAATTAATTGTAATGTCTTTTCCAATGCGGTTTGGTGTGAGGGCCCTATGTTGTGTTTAATACGAGCGTCTGTAAATTTAGTACACTCGGAAATTATGTGTTTCACTGTAAGAGTAACTTGACACTTATCACAGGTAGGTTGTGTTTTCCGTTGGAGTAGGTAGTCATGTGTGATCCTTGTGTGGCCGATCTTGAGTCGAGTCAGCACAGTCTCCTCTTTCCTATTGAGATCCTTGTTGTCATTCCATCTGAGTGGGAGTGTAGGTTTGAAGTATTCCTTCGTTTCTGCCAAGTTTCTCCATTCAATATGCCATTTTGTAATTACTTTGTTTTTCAGAAAGGCTTTTATGTCTGAATTTGTAGCGGATATGGTGTTGTAAGATTTTCTTAGTGTCGCCTCCTTTGCATACTTGTCCACTGTCTCGTTTCCATGTATGCCTATATGTGATGGGATCCATAGATATTTTACTTGTTTATCAGCCATTTCGATAAGATGTCGGGTGTTAGTGATTTCTTTGATATATTCGTTCTGTGAGTAGATGTTTTGTAAGGCTTGGAGGGCACTGAGAGAATCGGTAATGATAATGAATTTGTTATCTTGGCTATCCAGGATATATTTCAGAGCTTCTTTTATTGCGTATAGTTCTGCGCTATAGACTGTTGCCATATCGTGTAGTCTGAATTGTAGCTTTGTTTTATCCGTCAAGACCGCGCATCCGACAGAGTCATTTAGTTTCGAGCCGTCAGTGTAAATTTCTTTACATTTATCGATATCGAGAATTTCATAAAAACCATTTTTGTAGATGGCAGGAATGGTGGTGTCTTTACAGTACTTTGTGAGATCAATATTGATTTTCGGAGGGGAGAGGATCCAGGGAGGAGGAAATGGATGAATTGGGGTGTTTGGTAGTGTTATATTGTAATCTGACAGCAACTGACGGGTTCGTATATTAAGAGGGGGAAGGATTCGTTGGGATCGGGAATATAGATTTTGAAATAATGGTTGATTGATTGCATTAGAGTATGGATGGTTTGGATTACTGTTGATTCGTGAGGTATAGGCTAATAATTGCGTTGATAGTCTATAACTTAATGGGAGTTGTCCAGATACTGAGTAGAGATTTGCAATTGGACTTGTTCTGTGAGCACCTGTAGCAAGTCGGAGGCCATGGTGATATATGGCGTATAATGATGATAGAATATTGTTGTTGCTAGATCCATAGATGCACAGACAGTATTCGATTTTAGTTCTAATAAGAGCGTTGACTATGGTCAGTAATGTTTGTGTGTTTGTTCCCCACTCTTGATGCGAGATGATTTTTATAACATTAAGCGACTTTCTGCATTTGTCTATTGTTTGTTTGATCTGTTGAATCCAGTTTATCCTTTTATCCAGTACCAGGCCTAAATATTTAATTTCATCTACGTATTTGAGAGGTGCATTGTAGAGTTTTAAGGTGGGGGTGTAAGGTTTGTGTCTTCTACTAAAGTTAATACATCTTGATTTTTCTGTTGAAACTGTCACACTGATTACCGAGCTTTGGGGTATTCCGTTTTCTTGTATTTGTTCATTTGATAGTTTGTTTCCAAGACGGACTCTAAATGTTCTATTTGTTAAGAAATTCTTTATGAATTTTAACATTCGTCCTTTAAATCCCCATTTGACCAGAGTATAGATTATTTTATGCTTCCATACGGTGTCATATGCTTTCTTTAGATCAAAGAATATAGCTATCAGTTGTTCATTTTTTATGATTGAATTTTTAGATTCGACTTCAAGCAGGCTTATACAGTCTAGGATGGAATGATTTTTCCTAAATCCATGTTGGTTTTGGTTAATCAAGTTGGACCCTTCAAGGCATATAATGAGTCTATTGTTGATTATCCGTTCAAGTAATTTACACAGAACTGATGTCAATGCTATCGGACGGTAGCTGTCTGCATCATCTTTTGGTTTTTGGGGTTTCAGAATAGGTATTATTATGGATTTTCTCCATAGTTCTGGGAATACATCCTTTGTCCATATAAAATTAAACAGTTTCAGTAGTTCTTCTTTTAACGCATCTGTAGAGTTCTTGATCATCGAGCAGTGTATGTTGTCAGCTCCTGGGGTTGATTCTTTTGTTTGCGTTAGCGCATGTGCAAGTTCGTGTTGGTGGATGATCATGTTGTAGGGCTCATCAGAGGTTTCTGGAATGGGAAGATCAGTTCTTTCCAATTTTCGTTTTAATGCTTGGAACTCAGGGTTATAATTTTCTGAGCTTGAACTTTTCTTAAACTGTGTTGCTAATATGTTGGCTATATCTTCGGTAGAGGTGTAGGTCTCGTTTTTAACTTTGATGCCAGTTATTTCGAATGGAGAGTTGGAACCACTCATCTTTTTAACTTTTGACCACATTTCTTTGGTAGTGATATTTAAATTTATAGATTGAATGTATTTTATCCACGATTCTTTTATGCTGCTTTTAATTATTCTTCTTGCATAAGCCTTAATTTTCTTATATTGTATGAGATTATCTATTGTGCTATGTCTTTTATATTTATTAAAGGCTTTGTTTCTTTCCTTCAGTGCTTGTTTGCATTGGTCATTCCACCAGGGGACCCTGTATTTTTGACAGACAGGTTTTGAAGTTGGGATGGAATTTGTTGCTGCTTGGATAATTACGGTGTTGAGTTCGTATATGTTGGAGTCTAAATCTTTCGTGCTAGAGAAAACGTATGGATTTTTTGTTAGTTTCTCTCTATACGCATTCCAGTCGGCATTAATTGTTTTCCATTTCTGTGTTGATCTAACTTCTGTTTGAAGTTTCCGATTGATGGTAATGGACACTGGGAAGTGGTCGCTATCATAATTATTAGCAAGCACTGTCCATGATAATCCAGGGCACTGTTTGGGGTCGCAAAAAGATAGATCAATGCATGAAAAGCTGTTTGTTTTGGAATCAAAGTGAGTCGCTAGTCCTGTATTCAGTAGAGTGAGATACTGATCTATGGCTTTTTCTATGATCTTGCCTTTGTTATTGGTTTTTTTACAACCCCATAGCGTGCTGTGAGCATTGAAGTCTCCTGCTATTATAAATGGTGGCTGTAGTTGTTTTATCAAATCTTCTATTTCGGTTAAAGTAAGTTGATGATCTGGTGGAATATAAACGTTGCATATCGAGAGTTTATAAGGTGAATGTATTTTGACTGCGATTGCCTCTAATTCGGTATTCAGGTTTACTGTTTCTGTATGTATACTATTTTTGACAAATGTACTGACACCTCCACTAGCATGTTCTCTAAGTCGGATTCTGTTGAAGGCTGTGTATCCTTTTAGGTAGGGTTTATGGTCAGGTTTAAGATGGGTCTCTTGTAGACACAGGATTTGGGGTTGGTGGTGCATTATTAGTGTTTGGATGTTTTCTAGGTGAGAGTAATATCCGTTGCAGTTGAAGTGAATTATATTATACATATTGTTTATTTTATCAACTTAGTTATTTTGATATATGTGTCAGAAACAATTTTTGGAGATTAATAGTCGTCTATGTCGGTATTTGATTGATCGGGATCAGTTTGTAGTCTTCTTGTGAGCCTCGTGAATCTATATTTCATGGTTCGATTCTTTAGGTTATCTCTCATCATGTTTATTAGGTTTGTAGTATCACTTGTGTATTGTTTTGCTATTGAGAGAGGGTCGGGGGCTCCATATGTTTTTTCCAGAAAGTCTTTGAATGTTATATAATCCATGGGGTATTTATTTGAAGGGTTCTCTATTATATTTTTGACTGGCGTAAGACATTCTTCTGTGGTTATGATTTCACCATCAGGCTCGTTGGTTCTACTTTTCTTGTTGCGTGGCTTGTTTTTTGGTGTATTCTGCGATTTTTCAGTGAGGGTGTTGGTTATTGGTGTAGAGGTAGATGGTGGAGGCATTTTGAGTGATAGATTGTCAGTGGTTATGTCTAGTATGTCAGGGGATCTATTTGAGGAGGATGATAGGGTGCGTTTGTTTGCGGTTACGGGAAGAATGGTTGCATTGTGAATGGTATCCTGGTTTGGACATTTTTCAGCTATATGTCCCAATTGGTGGCAGACAAAGCATGTGGTATTTGTTGAAAAAAAAATCCTGTAGTCTGTGCTCTCGAATTTAATAATTAGGGATTCCGGGATCAATGGTTCAGAAGATGGTTCAATATAGATCTGTCGTCTGAAGCTCAATATATGGCTATATTCCTTTTCTTCCATTCCCGCTTTTAAGAATGTTACTTGTGATACAGTTTTGTAAAGCGTGTTGTATATAATCATGGGGAATGGATGGACAAACGTTTGATATGATAACTCTTTGGGCCGGCGAGATTAATGGTCTTAAAGTAGTTTGTTGACCTTGGATTGTTATGTTCTTGTGTTTGCTAGCGAGTTGGTCGACTAGTTCGTTGTGTTTCAGGTAAATACATACTCTATTATTTGAGATTCGGGAAGCAAAGGTAATATTTACGGGGTCCACTATTTTACCAATTGTTAGTATGTATTCCTTAATGTGTATTCCTTCTAAAGCGTTTACGATAATGGCTTGTTCTTTTTTCGGAAAGCTGGTAGATTCATTGGTTACACTGGCAAATGATTTTGTCGTTTGGTTATTTGTTGTTGTACCGGAGGGTTGTGTGTTTTGTTGCGGTGAAAGATTAGTGGGCTCGTTGTTATTAAACATTATGGTTATATTAGATAAACCCCTGTAGTCAGAAGTTTATCTGTTATTTTATTAGGTAGGTTTGTTACCTGTTGTGTAGATAAACTATTTTCACTTTATTCAATAATAGCTTTATCGCGTTCACGTCAGGTCGCGGTCAATTGCGAGATAAGTTGCACTGGGCTCACGAAAAACGTCCTCGCACTGTCGCGGTTAGAACGGAACTCAGGAATTTTTAGATTGTAAGTTTTAATATGTAATGTAAGTTTTTAATATATGTAAAAAATGTATTTTTTTGTAATGCTTGGTTTTGTGACTTGTTTTCATCTACATTCTATGTAGCAACAAAACTAAATAAATTATTATTATTAGTACCGTGATACAGACTTAGTAAAGCTAGATAAAGATTGAGAAAAAATGTCAGTGTTTGAAAGAGCTAACAAATTGTAAGTCATGACAATTATGACCATCTATCATTTTTTTGTATTTAGTGTAAAATATCAGTAAAAATGACTTTAAATACATTTTAATATAGCATTACAGAAACAACATCCAAAAATACTTCTTTTTAAATTGTTTATGCGAAGATCCGATATGAAACGTTTTAAAATGTTATGCAGTTTAGATGTACGTAATGTAACATAACCTAACTTTTTCACTTTGACCGTTTTTATAGAGTAATATTTTTTGTTTCGCAGAAAATGAATGAGTTTTCATAATGTTAGCCATCAAATCATCTCTGCCTCTGATGTTACGATAATTAAACAAACCACTCAAATTAAGTCTGTTTCGAAAATAAATTGCAATCGGAAAAACTTAATTTTGATCGAAAAGTCTTATTATCTGTCCTTAAGTTAGTCGAATTAAACATTCTGTGTTACTGATTTCATCTTGTGATTCGAGTTATACTTCTAGTCAAGTTTTTGTATTGCTGTGATAACGACAGACCAAATCTTCATTTCATGCTGAACACATATATTCTTGGTGTTAAATTTTGCTCTCTTTTTCACGTTCATGGCTTGGTATCCATAGCAACATATAAAACTAGTGTTTTCATGAATACAAACATTAAAATAAAGCAGAATGGCTAACCCAAAAGTATTACAGTTCAGGTACATTGCATAGAAAAGACAAATTATTCTTGTTGTATACCAAGATCATAAATACTGCTCTTCCCTCCTACAAATTACATTAATCCTAGATTCACGTTTTAAAACTGAAGAGCGCCAGAAATTTTCCGGTTTTCTAAACACGCTCCGGTACAGTCAACTTACTTGACATCTTTAATCGATCTGAGCCCCAACGAAAGTGCTTCATGAAAGCCTTCCCACAAACGGCAAAAGAGCGAGCAACTTCAGATAGTCATGCCGAAGGCTCCTTTTGCAGTATCATCTCGTCAATGCCTTCCTCATTTGCTCATTCATGCGTAAAGACCATCTCTTACTGTGTCGTATAATTCGAAGATAGAATTCATATTCTGTCAGTCCCTTTACTGTAAACCACTGCTTATTAAGAACCGCTTTCACCGCTTCCAATTTATTTCTGCATCGTCGCAGGAAGTGCGTGAAAATTGGCCTATCATGCATGCTGGAGGCAGTTGTAAAACTTATCCGCTTATCAGTAAACAACCTTTCTGCTCACCAGGCTGGACAGACTGGTATTCGTAAGTGTTTTAGAAATATATCTCACATAATTTATTGGAGGATAGAAGCTTGTTCCAATCTGATTATTTATTTGAATGTTGTCGTAGCCTTTGAAAGTCTCTACCGATGCGATCGAGCTTTTGTATACAAATCCAACGAGATTATGTTTATGTTTTTTTAATATAGGTTTTTTATTTAAACACGACAGAAATACTTACCATTTTTAAGGGTTGGAAGCTTATTCTGTAGATATTTCTACACATAAGGGAAGAGAAGATTTTCATGGCTTTGCATTTTGGAATATACAAAGACTCTCTTTAGAATAAGTGATTAAAACATTAGGAAGTATAAATTATTCTATTCTTACTGTATTCTTTGAATGTGTGTTACAAATTATTTATTTAATGATAATAACAATGAAGATCATTTCGGAGGCTTTCACGGCCATTGTCATTAAGTAAAAAACGAATTCCGGGATTCGACGGTGTCATTATTGAGGTCGAAGAACTCAAATAACTAGTTAGTCGAGTTTCAACTCTGGCGTGGTTTACACTTTGAGTTACCATGCTCGTCTATTCCTTCCCTTGCAAAAGAGTTTCGCCTCTGGCGTGGTTTACACGTTGAGTTACCGTGCTCTTTTGCTTTTTTCTCCTGATGAAGCCCCTTATGAAAGTGGGCGAAACTTGGAGTCCTTCGACTTCAATAATTACACGGTCCAATGCCGGAAGTCGTTTTTTACTTAATAATAATATAGCTTTATCTTCCCAACAGATCACCCCAATTCTAGGGAAAGTGCGGTATAATAATCCTTTATCTAATATACGTGTCTGTCCGGGACGCTGTTTTGTCTGTCTGGGACGCTGTTTCAGCAGCCAAACCGTAAGAGATAGAGAAAAAAGTTATTAAAGTTATATGTTTGGAATGGTCATGTCAGGTCAGGAACCGAATTTCAGTCTCTAACACTAATTATTATCTTAATTGTAATCCTAACTTTGTAGGTTAGACTCTAGGCAAATTTTATCAAGGCGAATGCGACTGGTAGTTTGCTACCTACAATGACGTCATATACGTACGTGTGGTGAATACGCTTTCTATTTGCAAAACGGTCTTTTTTGTTTTATTAAATGATACATTTGTCTCACTGGACTGCTAGTAGTATATAATTTGCTAATTACATAATAATGTGTACTTTAATGCAAGTTCAACGTAAATTGCAAAATTAGATAAAGAAATTTAAACATTATTAACTAAATGTACTTCTGCAAAATTATCACGATTATTACTTATTTTATTAAAATATTTAGTCATCTATTATACTGTTAATTTTGAATTACAGCGTTAAGCCAACTAAGTACACTACACACCTATCTTAGGGTAGTCTACATATTATATAAAATAAAGACTACAGTTCTTTTCCATGTGAGCCCTAATGAAAATGAGTATAGGGGTTTCATACTCCATGATCAAGTCCAAATACATGAAAGTTGGACTCTTTTTCCACTTGCCGTATCTCCAGGCTATTTGAGACTCTTCATCTTTGGGACACTCAGAGAGTACATGGCCCTTAGAATGGTTTGATGAAGATGACTAGTTCGAATTAAATGTGCTGTCTTTAGGTAAGATTTAGCCTTGCCAGAGGATGCCACTTCTGCATCTGCAAGGAGAGTAGTCCAGCCAGATTATTTCATGACATCTCCCAATGTATTTCAGAGGGCCATGTCAGTGTGCAGTCCACCTAGAATAACCACTTGAAGTCTCTCACCATGAGTGTTCGCAATTTCAACTATACAATCTTAGCCAGGACAAGCATAGGTTGATCACATGTAATGACTGGTATTTGTCCTGGATTAAGAAATTGAATAGCTTGCCTAATGACATCCATGCCATGTTTAATCATTGCGGGTGTGGCGGCCTTCTCATAGGACATATGAAGGAGTATAAAAAGGGCTGGAGGGTCTTCTATCGGAGGTTGCATTGCGGCGTGATGGGCAGCCCATGTAATGTTATCGCCACTAGTGAGATTTTCTTTTTGCAGAAGTTGTTGTGCATGCTGGAGCCTTTGCTTTGGCCACAACTAAACACAGGACACTGTGGTACAACAATACCAGTGATCTTCAAAGCTACGGATGGGATACAGGCATACCCGTCAGGAAGAGAGTGAAGTCTCCAGAAGGTGGAATTGTAATAGCTGGTTAGCTCTCCCCAGGTTCTGTATTTGTAGGCATCTAGAAAAGACTGATTCCAGTCCTATGGAATGAGGACAATGATGTAGTTGAACTTGGGTTGTGGTCTAGATTGTCTAGGGCACCAACAGTAAACAACCCTTTGCGGAGACAAGCAGCAAACACCACTCCATTTTGTTCAAAGCGTTCACAGGAAGAAGTGCCAATCCAGTCTTCAATCTCTGGAATCCTGTCATATGCAATACAAATGCCCATGTGATATAACTTCTGGACGAGTTTCTTACTTCTGGTAGCTGCATGAACATTGATGCCGATGTATAGATGGTAAAGGATTGTTCACGTTCCTTACTGTGTCCTGTCTTCAGAGCAGTATGAGAATGTTTTTCTTTGAGTTGTAAACGATGCACTGGCCAATGGTTAAGCATGCTTGACAGTCACGTTTGTCTTGATCTTGAAAGCTTGAACCATTCAACATCATAGAAACAAGCGACTTAAGACTTGCAGGCAGGTAGTCTTCTTGGCATTGCGCTGGAGAGCAACCACTGGTTCAACTTGAAACCTTGGTGACTCAAGATACCTTTTCTGACTATTGCTGCTGCTTTGGCCAGGATAACAGCCTCTTTTGAGAAGTCTAGGATCTTAAGAGCTTCCCTCAACATATTTCTCAAACCTTCATTGGATATGATTACAGTGTATCTCCCATCAAACTGCTCTTGGGTTTTTGGAAAACGCTGCTGTCGGTGCCGCTGGGTCTCGAACTCCATTCACGATTCTTTTCCATTCTTGACGATTTTTGGAGACGTCTCGGGCATCGATAACCGATAATCGCTGATTCTTAAGTCGCCCTCGATATTCTTTAGCCAGGTTTTCTTCGGTGCAGATCGCTGAATTCTGCAGTCTGCCGGACGGTCTCGCCAAAGCAGTTTTTGTATTTGTTCTCCTATCAGTGTTTGTTGATCACATCATCCTCTAATTGTTGCGTTACGAAGGCGGTCGCGGAACGTGACACCGAGAATCTGCCTCAAGCATCGCATTTGGAAGACCTCAAGTTTGTCAAGGTCCGGCTTGAGCAATGTACACGTTTCCGATCCATAAAGAAGGATGGGAAGGATCATCGTTCGGTATAAGCGTACTTCCGTTTTGATGGTGATATTTGTTCGTTCGCGAATGTTGCTGTTGCCTGCCCGATGCGACTGTAAACGTCGGCCGTCGATGCCACTTTCTTTTCCTCAACCAGCTATCCCAAATATTTGAACATTGGAACCGGCTCGATTTGGGTTTCATCAAGGTAAACGCTCGCTTTCGATCCGTCCGTTGTGAGAACTTTGGTCTTATCCACATTTATTCTTAATCCGTAGGACTGGGCGAGACGGGAAATCTCGTACAAAATGTCCGTAACTTCGACGTCCGTGTCAGCGAAGACGGCGCTGTCATCGGTTAAGGGGTTAATGTCGTCGTACCTTACTCCTCGTCGTCCATCGAACGCTTTCCTCATAATTGCATCGATCACCACTTTGAAAAGTAACGGCGAGACGACGTCTCCTTGTCGAACTCCTGTGTGAACCGGGAACTCTTTGGACAAGTCGTTTCGGACACGAACGGTACTAGTCGAGCCAGTGTACGGTGCTTGGAGAAGTTGAATTATTTTCAATGGCACGTGTTCCGTCTTTAGGGCTCTCCACAAGCTGTTCCAGCCGATGCAGTCGAAGGCGGATTTGAAATCGATGAAGACGACAACCGTTCGCTTTCTACATCGTATTCTTTCTTCTGTTAGATGGCGTAGAGCAAAAATCTGATACATCCTCGATGTGGTCTAAATCCTGCTTGCTCTTCTCGACTGGTTTGCTCTCGATGTTTCTGTAGCCTCAATTGTATGATTTTCCTAAATACTTTGCCGACGATCCAAACGACTGTCACCTTTCTTTAGATTTGGCACAACGATTGCTTTCTTCCACGCCGATGGGACACGGTCGGAATTCCAAATATGCGTTATAAGAAGGTGGAGTTGTTGTAGCAGAACGTCACCTCCAGCTTTGATCATCTCGGCGGTAACTTGGTCTATTCCTGGGGCTTTACCGTAATATGAACCGGTTAACAGACAACGAAGTAATTTTTCATCGCCAAGCAGGCAGCGAACAAATTACAAAAACATCTGTTCACCAGCAAATCGCCCCGATCCTACAAGAATTTAAAAGAAAACCGTTACAAAAATAAAACAATAAATCGCGGCATGCCAGCTCAAAGGAGCACCAATTCTCAAGTGCAAACCTCTGCACAACAAAGACAATAAAGGGCCAACGGCTCGCCAGACCCCAAAACAAAAAAATTGCAAGCACATAAAACATCCCAATAAATCCGGAAGCCGACAAAAAACGGCGTCGCTGAGACATAAGGATACCTGCCGATAGGAAAAAGTAACCGCCACCTGATAAAATCAACCCCAAGTCTCTAGCACCCAGGCAGGTCGAGAAAAACGAATTTTTCCATCAGCCAGCGAATGCATGCTGGCGGAGCGGCCGAAATTCAACGTACACAGCGGCCCAGCGGAAAAGCATTTTGTAACGAAGAAATCAGGGCCACGACCGAGTACAGCGGGCAAGGGTGCAAAATTACAAATTAAATTATAATTAGCGGAAGGAAGCATCCCAGGAAGGCGTGAATAGTATCAAGATTCATATAAAATTAGCGCGCAACCAAATCGAAGCAAAAATTACTTCTTAACATACGCAATAAGAGTAATGCTTAAGTAAGTTTTACGCCGAACACGGAATTAAAAAAATTCCAATTTCAATTAATCTTTACCAAAACCTAGCAACTTGGGTGTCGTTAGAATCAACATTTCAACGACTATTGATTGCAACCCAAATCAAGTCGATAATTGATCACGCCGCTCAATTAAACGCGATAATCCGAAATACATCAGAAACGGGTAAAAACATCCCTTCTACTTCGACCAATGAGCTGCGAGATCGCGTTTGACAAAGGACTGGCCCCTTTAAATAGTAGGACACTGGCAGTAGAAAATCACTCAATCCAGGAGAGTCCACCAGCAGACACTACAGCCTCCAGGACCACCAGCAGCCATTCCAGCCTCCCAGGACAACTCTGCCTCAGCGGGTCAATCCAGAAGACACTCAACCCCGGAGAGTCAACCAGCAGCATCCAGCCTTCCAGGACTCAACCCAGGAGAGTCAGCAAACAGCATCCAGCCTTCCAGGACCAGCTAGCAGCTCCAGCCTTCCAAGGATCTACCAGCCCCAGCCCTCTCCAGAGCCTATCACCATCGTTGGACATAGCTGGTTGCCGCATCTACTGGACTTAGCTGTCTACCGCATCTACTGGACATAGAGCCTGCCGCATCCACTGGACTTAGCTGTCTACCGCATCTACTGGACATAGAGCCTGCCGCATCCACTGGACTTAGCTGTCTACCGCATCTACTGGACATAGAGCCTGCCGCATCCACTGGACTTAGCTGTCTACCGCATCTACTGGACATAGAGTCTGCCGCATCCACTGGACTTAGCTGTCTGCCGCATCTACTGGACTCAGAGCCAACCGCATTCGTTGGACTTAGAGCCAATCGCCTCCGCTGGACTTAGAGCCAACCGCCTTCGTTGGACTTAGAGCCAATCGCCTTCGCTGGACAGAGAGCCTGCCGTCTTCGTGGGATTTGGACACGGAGCCACTTTAGCCGCCGACACCGCCTCCGAAGGACCACACCAGCTTTCAACTGCGGATGCCAATCCGCCATTTTTCTTTTTCTGTACATATATGTTACCTAGTTATAAGCTTATCTGTATGTTAGTTAGTAGTGTAAATATAATAAACTTTGTTCCAATCAAATCCAGTGTCTACGAACGGGTGGACATAGTTCCGTTGCACATTCAACGATGGTCCCCCATATTTGCCTTTCTTCGTCGTCGATATCGTTCGGTATTGCAAGCGCTGCAAATTTGTTGGAAAGCACAATTTGAAATTCTTATCCGATTTCTGGGTCTCGGAGACATGCCCAGTTTTTGTTGGCTGGAGGTGGCGCCTTTTTCTTTGCTCTTTGCAGTCGTATTTGTAGTTTCGCTCGAATAAGATAATGGTCCGTTCTACAGTCGGGCCTACGCATCGCACATACGTCTTTGAGTGTCGATACCAAATTTGGGGCTATTATCCGCCCGGTAACGGTAACTTCACTAAGCCACCTCATTATAATCATAAGCAATATCTCTTGCAGTTTCTTAAAGAATGCTATATATTTTTAAAAACCACTTTGACGTTTGGTTGATCTTGAAATGTTAACCTATAACAACAAATAATATCTACATATTTTATAGAAGTACGCATTTCTATGTCCCTATCATGAACCTATGTGGATATTATGCAGAAAACTCTTTTTTGGTAAAAGAGACAATCTTAAATTTTGCTTTATTTAAATGTAAACGATTGAAATCTTGCCGCAACTAGTGAGGAATGCGATCATGCGATTATTTTCAAATTGCATAACAAAGTCTGCTGCATTCGATAACTGAACAAAGATACATTTATAACGAACATGAAAAGAAGATGTCCTAAGTTGTACCTTTGAGGAACTTCAGTGGAAGCCATTTAGGTAAAAGAAGAAGCTCAAATGTTGCATGTTTCCATAACAGCTGTATACGATATCCATGTACTTTTTCTTCTTCTCCTTTCTCACTATACTGTATAAGCACCTTGCTTGTTCCAACTTCATCGTAGTAATTAAACCGTCTCTTCATCGAGCCTACTGTCGGTCATTCTGCTATTATGCGTTGTTTTTTATTCTTTACTCTCTTATATATTTCCAATTCTTATCTTATATTTTCATTGCAAACATGTCTTGTTTTTCCAACTTTGTTATGAGGTAGTCTATACAGGGTGTTTCAGAAGGAATAGTCAATATTATGGGGCTTGATGGTAGGCTCGTTTTAAGTAAAAACGTTCGCATGAACATGTGTTTTGACGATTCTTAAGATGCAGCGTGTTCCATGTTACAATACATTTTGAAATACACATCCATCCACGAAAATGCATTTTACAGCTTCAGAGTGCCACAGATGAGGAATTGATGGCACGTAGGTTAGACCTTGATTAACGAACAACGAGATGTACTACAAATATAATGCACCATCTGTGGTTTTCCTCAATCGTTTAGTAATGACTATGGAATATATATACCTTACGCATTAAAGACACGTAATAATCTAACTAAATTCTAAAAAGGAACCGCCATATTTCAATAACTCCATAAAAGTTGATCTAACCATGTGGCCTTTTGATTTTTATTTTTTCTTAGTAACTGTTTCAATGTTCCTATTGGCATCAAATCTACTAGTTATTTTTTCAATTTCTTGGTAGACGTTTTTTGTTTAATCACACCAGAGTGTTCGATAGTGTGTTTTCCGTTGATCCTCGTCTATGTTATTTACTTTTGCTACTTTTTTAGACGAGTTATGGTGTTTTAATATTTTGAAAACCACTGTCTGCCGTCCATTATTTTAGTTTTATAAACCTTGCAAATCTGTCCCAAGAGTCGTGATGTGTTTGTCTTGTCAGTTGCTTAGCGTAGTTGCATTTTCTTTTCTCTTCTAAACATTCTTGCGTTTGTTGTTGACATGTGTATTGTAAGCTGTGCGTTTTTTTCTAATTACGAGTTTCACATTCTCATACGTTTTCTCCTTCCAATTTCGTATTTTTTCCCGTTGCGGCTTTTGAATTTTTTATTGCCATTTTTTCGGATGCTACCTATCTTCATTTATATCTTCTTGTGTTGGTATTGCCTCGACATATCCTTATAAGCGTTTTGATCTAAGTATTTAATACTGTCTTCTTGCAGTAGGTATACTTTACATATTTCTTCTTTATTTTTCGATCTATTTGTTTTGAACTTTTTTCATTTGGTCAGTAGAGTGATTTCAGAAAGAACTAAAAAGTGGTCGGAGTTTAATTCTGTTCTTCCAAATACTTTGTTGTCGTGTACCAAGTTTGATATCTTTTGGTTGGTAGTGATATGAGTTTGATTCCCTCTGGCGGTCCAAGTGAACTTGTGTGTATTCTGTTTTTATTAAAAGGTCTTGGTTAGCTTTAGTTTATTAAATGAAGCAAGCTTTCTTAGATCTTTTCCATTTCAGTTAATAATTTTCTTATCGAATGTGTCTGCTGCTCTCTCTATTGGTACATATCTGGCTCTGGCGTTGAGACCTCCTGCAGTTGTGACATGGTTCGTTTTTATTATCTTATTCAGTTTATATTGTAACGTTTTATAGTGTCTTTCTGTTTTCCTTCTTCAGGCAGTTGCCTTTATGTGTCGCTATCAACATTTCCTTCCTATTTAATTCACATTTTTGTACAGGGTGTAGGTACTTTCATTTACACTGGTTAACATTTTTTATACACAATATTTAGAAAAACTTCTTCTTACTCCAAAAGAAGATGGCCCTGAGTAGCATTGCTCGCTCTTATTAGTAGCTTCAGCGTACTTATGCGAACGTTTTGTCCGTCCGTCCGTCCGTCCATCCGTCTGTCTGGATCGCCTGTAACTTTCGAACTGCTACAGATATCGAAATTTTGAAAGGGGGCAAAGTTGTTGCTAAGGTCCCGAGCACCTTCATGCGCTATTTGGTTTTGGCGAAAGGTGGCGATTTTCCACTTTGCAAAATTTCCAAGCATTGTAGCACAGTGGCGGCTTGTCCACTTGGCGCCATCTACAGAAGTTCGGTGGTCACGTTTTGAACTACACATTCTGGGTGCACTATAATACTTAATGTTTTCGCAGTGCTGAAGCTACTCTTTAGACCTGTACTTGAGCAGTTTATTTTTACTTTCATGTGTCAACTACGTTTTTCGCGACAAAACCAGATGTGTATTATAGTCATTTCGTTTAGATTTCAAAATAAGTAAAGAATACGAACGACTTGTTCAATTGGTTAGAAAATATCCATCTTCGGAAAACTGGTAAATAAAAAGGTTGTTCTATTTAATGAATACTGTAAGTGGTTAATTTATAGCAACTATTTTTGTAAAAACCTGTTGATTTTAATACAAGTTTATGAAAATCTACATTAAAAGCTGTTCGTATTGTTTTAAACAAATATTAAAGTTTTAGCCAAAACTTTATATAGAAAACATAATTTTCCCTATTAACGTATGTCACATAAGTTTTGGGAAAAAAATAAATTCTTTTAAATAAGTATAACGTAATTTATTTAAATGACCACTTTACTAACATTTTACCTTACATCTAAGTTAATTAAATCTACATCTAAAATAATGACAAAGAGCCAAGGTCTTCAATGGTACGCAGTTTTTGTCTAACTTGTCCCATCATGTTTTGGACGATATTTATATCAATTTCTCTTATCTTATGATATATTCTACATCTTAGTTGAGCTTCATTTTGTGCTTCCCACCCATTATCATATACTTTTCTGATCAATAGTCCCCAATAATTTTCAATGGGTCGAATCTGTGGTACATTTGGCGGATTGTCAGCTATTGGCACAAAAGCCATGTTTTGAGCTTCTAACCATGTTCTAGTCGTTCTTGCATAATGGAAACTTGCTAAATCTGGCCAAAACATTATTTCATCACGTTGATGAGTCGTAGTAATAAATTGGAGCAACTTCGGTAGACATCTCTCGGTATAAACGTTGGCATTAACACCCCTCACATGCCCAATATAAGGTCCTGAAACTCCGCTCTCCGATATAGTACACCAAACTAGAATTTTGTCTTCAAATGTTTTTTGGCTTTGTATTTAACATTATCTGGACAATTTTCTACATTATCGGTATAGAAACCATCATTGCCTTTCATTTCTGAGTGAAATAATGTGTAATATTTTTCATCGTCCATTATGATCACTTTATTGTTTGCAAAATGAGTTCGGCTTAAGCTACGACAACAAATTGGAATTCTTCGTAACTGATCCTCTGTATAACGTGGACATTTACGTCTTTTACGGAATTTTAAGCCTTTTTTCTGCAATACCCTTCTTATAGTTTCATGAGAAACATTAAATTAGATAACTTTCGATATGATGTTCCAACTCGGTCTTTTGCACTTTCACAGATTCGGTTGGCACGATTTCGCGGTCAGCAACTTCGGACGTCCCCTTTTCGGTAAATTGAGGCATGGTATACCCTGTTCACATTCTGCAATTGTTCTATAAATGGTTGTCATTGAAATATTTGGATTGCGAAAAATGTTTAAAATTTCTTGCTTGGGCACGTGGCCAACCAGGTTGTAAACGCTTTTATTCGCAACCATATATGTAATGTTAACATTCCTGACCTCATTTGAGTGGGGGAAGTCGTACATTTCAGCCCGCTACTTTCCGCACTCACTTTCCGCTCAAGTGAGGGAAGTGAGTGCGGGAAGTACATCTTTGACCGCTGAGTAGGTAGGGATACTGGGAATCTCGTTGATCCATTCATGCGCGTCGCAACCTGTTGTATCATAATATAATAATTTTTCCAATTATTGTTTAGAATAAAGTGGTTGCGAATAAAATAGTATACAAACCTCGACAGGAAGTTTCCTTAGTCTCGCTTCGCGTCTCAACCAGCTAACTAACCTCTCTACAGTAATGAAACACTTCCCATCTCGGGCTGTAATATACTATTATTCGCAACCATATATGTAATGTTAACATTCCTGACCTCATTTGAGTGGGGGAAGTCGTACATTTCAGCCCGCTACTTCCCGCACTCACTTCCCGCTCAAGTGCGGGAAGTACATTTCCGACCGCTGAGTAGGTAGGGACACTGGGAATCTCGTTGATTCATTCATGCGCGTCACAACCTGTCGTATCATAATATAATAATTTTTCCAATTATTGTTTAGAATAAAGTGGTTGCGAATAAAATAGTATACAAACCTCGACAGGAAGTTTCCTTAGTCTCGAGATAATAGCTGATTTCGCCGCTTCGCGTCTCAATCAGCTAACTAATCTCTCGACAGTAATGAAACACTTCCCATCTCGGGCTGTAATATACTATTTAGAATTTCAAGTTTGTACGACATAACAGCGCAAATTATTTGACAACTACGAAATGTCATAACAAGTTTGAGTATTAATGAATATTTGTTTACCATGGTTACTAGATTGCAAGTCATTTACATTTATTTTTAAGCAGATGAAAGTTTTCCCAAATAGACATACGTTAATTTAAGAATATATTACTTTTTGTAAATATTAAGTAAGAGCAAAGCGTTTTTAGTTTTCACATCTTTACCCGTACCCTTTTACTCGAAAAATAACATTTGAATTTAAGCTGCGCCAAGTTTATTTCCTTTCCAGAAGGAATTACTACTATACACAAATTGCGGTAGTTATTGCATTGCAATTTTGCATTTTAAAGCATCTTGCTTTGACTTAATTTATCGACTTGAAAAGGATGTAGTGAAGGAGATGGAAATTCTATTTTCCAAAATAATAATGTAAAATTTTATTGAATGCAACATTCTTTGATTTTTTATTGATTTTAATCCACTTAATAGCTAGATTTATTCTAAGCACATTTCTGGATTCTTCATGCTTCGAGGAAATTTTTAAAATGTCACACTGTGTATGTGCGTGTGTGTTTGCCAAAAATATGAAAGTTTATGGTTGATAATTGTATGTAATCAAGTAGCATTTTATAATTTTGAAATATAACTGTTTTGATTTTGACTGTTCTCACATCTCATGAGAAACTACAGCTTTTACTTTTCAGATTTTTAACAACAGGTATGAAGAATTTTTTTATGAAAACAATAAAAGTGAATGTCGAGACGATATAGGCCTACCTGCTCCCGACTCATTTGCCCCCACTGCTACTTTCGGAACATTTTTGCCCCAGAAGAATGTCAACGGTAATTAAGGTATCATTTGCGTCCACGCTTGCAACTCATAAGTGACCAGGGCACCCCTACTTTTATGACTAACAATTTTTCGCGTAGCTGCTTTATGCCTGTTGGTACTTTAATGTTGGTGTTTATTTGAGATTTATTTGAAAACTTTAGTAAGAGTTTTTTCACTATTACAATACTTCCTTCGTCTTCAGCGAGGGAGATAAAAAAGTCGAAGAAGCGAGTCTCCTAAAAGAGCAAAATTCCGAAAAAGACATAAAAGAGTGACAGCGAATATAAAGAAGATTTAAGACACGAACATGAATTTTGTACACTAGGTCCAATAGAAGCAAGCACCTGGGGTATGATTTAATACAAAACAAAACAAAATGTGTAAAGGGCTTTACTCAGAATTTCCCTCGTAAGTGGACATTGTGACACTAAATAATTTTAAAAATAGAAGAAAAGTTGGTGTAAAAATGTCTTCACTTTCCAAATAATACAGAAATAATAAAATAAAACCCTTGAATGCAAATTACATACATTGTCGAATAAAAAAACCATTACCTGCGGGATTTCAACCGGAGCGTTTGCGGATGCGATCTAAACGTTTAGCAATATTTTGCAAGCCCACCGAGCACCCCTCACATCATTGTGTTGCAACTGGCTTAACCTTTTCCCTCCGGGCAAGGATTTAACACTTGTTTCAACCAAATCACGCAGCGAAAAATAAATTATACTTTTTACAACAATAAATCAATGCATACGCTAGATGTGTGCATTTATGTGCAATAGTTTTCAAAATACCTCGATGCTGAAATTTATACTGAACATTCCCTCTACACTTTGCTTAAACAATTTCTGTAGCATTTGTTAAAAATAATTTTGAGATTAAATTAATATCATCTGAATCTAGAAAGAATAAACTTTCCAGTAGTTTAAGAATGATTGAAAAATATTCAAAACTAAGCTGGTAAATAGGATGTATGGATAAAATTAATACATTTTTAGTAATTACAAGAATCGAAACAAACTAGTTTTTTGCAATAGCAAAAAGAATTGATCCCTTCACATTTACAACCGCAAGGTAATTCCAGCTAATAGATATTTTTTCAACTATATCTGATTTCTGACTATAATGCAAAACACAGCCTCGCCCAAATTTCGTTTTCCGTGTATTTGAACTTTGCGATTTGCGGGACCTAAAAAAGTTATTAACTTATTCTGTAACTAGTGGATCCCATTTTTGTCATTATTAATTTTATCTATTTCTCAGTGAGAGCAAAAATAAACAAAAAATTTATTTTTAACTTGATCATCCTATACAGTGTGTCCAAGATAAGGAGAGCCAGTATGGGGATCTCGGTAATGGTAAGAGATACAAATTTGGTTAAATGGAAAGAAAGTTGCGCAATTAAAGGACTAAAAAAATGACGTTTAGAGATTCTTGATATGATTTTTCGTTTTTGAATTATCTCAAAAAACCGAATTTTTGGATTTTCTTTTTTATTTTTTTCTGGCGTTAATATTAAAGTTAGAGCGAAACTGATTAAACTTCTTTATAGCAACTTTTAGTGGACTTAATGATTACGTTATCAATTTTTTTATCCGACGTTTCGTCTTCGAGAAACCATCATCAACTTAATTTTTTTAAATACGGTCCTAGTTTTTTTATGCCAAATTTGCAAAGCCCTTGTTACTCTGAATTCAACAATGTGCCACATATTATGGTTTAATTACGTTTAGAGCTTTTGTCTGATCATTATCAGAAAATTTTTTAGATACGGACCTGCATTTCTCATAATTTTGTAAAAATAAGTTAATACAGTAAGTTAGGCCTTTTTACATGCCGTTAAAATATTAAAATGCACATCATAATGTCATAATTCTGATACATTAATTTAATAACCAACCAATAACTATTAACAATAAACAAAAAAGAAATGAACAAAAGATAGACAGAAAGAATTACAAAACGAACATCGAAACCATTTAATAGGTATTTAATTTACAGAAGGTATTCAAAAAGGTTGCCATCATGCTCTATGCTGTATCTAACTGTAGAATCTAAAACATTATTCAGCAATACTGGCGTTATACTTTGAAAGGCTTCAAGAACCAATCTTCTAACTTCTTCTATTTCAAAACGTTAAATACCTATTACATTGTTTCAAGGCTCGTTTTCTCAGTCTTTCTGCCTATCATTTGTTCATTTATTTGTTGTTTATTGTTAATAGTTATTGGTTGCTTATTAAATTAATGTATCAGAATTATGACATTATGATGTGCATTTTAATATTTTAACGGCATGTAAAAAGGCCTAACTTACTGTATGAACTTAATTATGAGAAATGCAGGTTCGTATCTAAAAAAATTTCTGATGATGATTAGAAAAAAGCTCGAAACGTAATTACCATAATATGTGGTACATTGTTGAATTTAGAGTAACACGGGATTTGAAAATTTGGCATAAAAAACCAGGACCGTATTTAAAAAAATAAAGTTGATGATGATTTCTCGAAGACGAAACGTCGGATAAAAAAATTGATAACGTAATCATAAAGTCCACTAAAAGTTGCTACAAAGAAGTTTAATCAGTTTCGCTCTAACTTTAATAATAACGCCAGAAAAAAATAAAAAAGAAAATCCAAAAATTCGGTTTTTTGAGATAATTCAAAAACGAAAAATCATATCAAGGAATTCTAGACGTCATTTTTTTAGTCCTTTAATTGCGCAACTTTCTTCCCATTTAACCAAATTTGTATCTCTTACCATTACCGAGATCCCCATACTGGCCCTCCTTATCTTGGACACACTGTATACAGGGCGTTCAAAAAATATACCGACAAACTTTTAGAGTTGGTAGGGGACATCAAAACAAACATTTTTTGCTTGATAAACATTTGTCCGCAAACGCTTCGTTTTCGAGATACAGGGTGTTAAAATTTGTAGAGAAAAACGCTTGTCGGTATATTTTTTAACACCCTGTATAATTGTTTGAAATTTTCTGTTTCATGCCAAGTAGATATATAATGTGTATACAAAATGTCGTTTTCCTCCAACAAACAGTTATACCACCAACAGGCAGACAGACAGACGGACAGACAGACAAACGAAATTGATAAAAACTGTTTCTTTTGTCATCTACGGACACTGAAATGTGAAGATCTGAAAAAAATCTCTAAGGTGATTTTTGCTTGATTACAATACTTCTTCCATTTTCAGACGAGGGAAGTTATACGCTAATCAAAGATATATGAGACATATTTTTGAAGTTTTGCAAGCTCGTACAATGAAGTGACGACAAGGCAATTACATGCTTGGTAACGGTTTCTTCCTCTTAATTTCTTCACCCAGGCATTCCTAACGAACAACTCCAACTGTAGCATACAAGGTTCTGGCTGTCCGAAGTCCCTGGTGCTTGGAAAAGAGGCCCCAAAGTTGGTCGCACTTGAACGATTCTTACAGACAGCGGTTACTATTTACTGGGCACCGCTTTCACTTTGAAATTTAGCCGCAAAAATAGACTACACACTGGTGTCTATCAAAAACACAATTTTGGCTTCACAAGCTTCTATTTGATCTCCCCTTCGTTAAACAATTGACATTCTCGTTTTCTAGCAATAATGATTTACATTTTTTTATAAGAAAAAATGATTTATTTACATGTTTATTTATGAACTATAGTATTAATAAACCGTTCTTGCAAACTACTAAACTGTGTTTATTCTTTGAAGTTGTTTACGTAGCACTTTGCCCTGCTTTTGTCACTTAGTTTCTAATTGCACTTAATCACATGAGTTTATCTAGCACTGTATCATTATCTCTTTCGATAGATTTGCTCTTTGCAATCTTTACTTCGTCGTACCGCTTTGCTCTGTCCCTTTCCGTTACCTTGCCGTTTGTGGCTCATAAATCTTTAATACTTCTAATGCTCATACAATTTCTATACTTTACAAAACATCTTGTATTATTTTAAAATTCATATCATTGTTTGACGTTATTCAAGTCAACTCTGTCAGCTACATAATTGAAGCTGAATTAGCCATTTCAAACAGTAATTGTGACTGAAACTCTGAACCTACCTTTTCTGATATCTCTTTTACCTCACGCCAACCTTTCTTACCCAAGTCATGATTGCTACTGCTCATATCAAGTGCATTTATTAGTGTAAAATTACTCACTTTCGCCCAATAAATAAAATAGTAAATTCTGTGCGCATGTTTGAATCTATTCATTCTTATGGTAACTAGGCAATCACAATTGCTATGGGCAATGAACCATTACAGTATATAACAGCTGGCTTTGTCTATTTCAATGCAGTCACTTCTGAGTTTTCCCAAAATTTGATACTTAGTCGTCGTCTTCAAATCTTACTCCTGCTAGTGCCTCATTAAATGGACCAAAATGTGCTAACCGCTTGGGGAGAAATCCAAACTGTCGGAAAGGTGTGAGTGTCTACCACTTCAGTTCACAGAGTGCATTTTGTGTCAAAATGGCGGTGTAAGATCTAACATTGTTATGAGTTTCGATGCTTATTTCGGTAGGAGGACTTCACGCTCTCCCTCAGTAATGTCGAAGAACACGCAATTATCCTCTTCCTCAGCATCAACTTTTCAGCCAACGGCATCGTTTTTGCTTTTTAAGGCGTGATCTAATTGGTGAATAAAACGATACCTAGATACAGAATTAATTTGACAAAGTGTGCAGCCTAACATATGCAAATAAGGAACTTGCACAACTACAACTTCCGGCTAAAGTGTGATAAATGCCAGACTAACTCCTTAATTATTTTTTTCAGCACGATAAAACTTGCTCGTAAACGTCCAAACTGACACACGTCGGATATCCGAGTGGCCGGTCATTATTAAATCTCGAAAATACACCGTGAAATGAGATCTATAAAACTACGTACAGCTGCATCAGGAAGTGGCCGTCAACTAGAGTGTTGGTGTTAACAATGCCCAAACTAAAACGGAAAGAAAGTTTCGTAGACGCGTTTTTGTAAAGCTGGTTATTGCTGTCAGTAAAAAAATATCGTCGTGTGCGACTAATGACTTTAAATTAATCTAAGCTCTTAAACTTTCTGTAACAATTAGAGCAGGTTGCTCGAGGCGTCCAGTTTTCAACATCCACTTCAAGTTTGTGTGACAGTAATTCGAGCAACCGCCCATCGCGATTATTCCACTTGCAGAAGTGATTCAGCAAGATATCACGGCCACACTCACTTGTCAACGTAACCTTTCTATTTATTTGTTATTGTTGGCTGGGTAAATGTAAATATTGGAGTGGTTTTAATTAATGGAACGATCAGGTTCATTAATTAACTTCCAGCTCTTTCAAAGCAATAAGACTAGTCTACTTTTACACATTGAAATACTAGCGATTTTAAACTTGTGCCTTGAGAAAGAAATGAAAGGTGCGGTTTTTAATGCAAATTTTGCAAAACAATAGCAGAGGATTAAAATATTTTAACTTATGAGTTGCAAAATTACGTTTAATTATTGAAATACATGCTACAAGGGCAATCTTTGCAAACGAGGTTCATCATATCTTTGAGACCATAAAGTACGCTTACTTGTTGTTAAGTGTGCTGTTATCCGCAAATATTAAATTTACTTACGGCCTATTACTCTGTAAATTAAAATATAATATTCAGCTGTTAAAACAACGTCAGTACATGTGGCAAAGGGTCTACACGTCCAAGCACACAGCTACTATATCAAAATAGGTTAGAAGTAAAAAAAGATTTAAATAAGACTTACTAAATGTTTAGCAACTATGGACACATTCAGCCTTCGTATTCTGTTGATACGGTGCTTTCAGTGTGATATAGCCGTTACCATATTATGTTATATACATACATGATCGCTCCACATGTGCGACGACTTCAGCTAAGAGGAATTCAATTACACAATACTTGTATATAAAAGAGAACAGAATAATGACCCTAATAGATCCAGCAGTCACCCTTTTAAACTCTATTGCGAAATTACCTATTACTGTATTAAAATCCAAAATTACAAGCACCCACGTTTATAACAAAACAACAACTGGGTTTTATAAAGAACCCTACACGCAATGTTTAGAGTACGTTAAGGTTTTGCACACCCAATAACATTTAACAGCTACATAAACCTATGCTTTGCAGATTAAAAGCAAGAAGATGTGTCAAACAGACTGGAACTATAATTTCGAGACACATAAAACAATTTACAAAATTCAAGACTCCCGTAAAATCATATCAAATAATGAAGGGGCTTCTGTAAACAACGGGAAGACAGCTTTGCTTAAAATAGTTAACCACGGGTGTACAAATCAAAACATCAAACCTTGAGTGTACCATCTCGAACTTCCTTTACACATAATAGTAAACGTTGTAAAAGAAACATAACACCCTATACGGGTGCCCCAGAAATAAGTTCATAAAAACCTCATAAAAGGTACCAATGAGTTAATACAGTTTTTAAAATATTTAAACCAGCTTAAGCACTGCTGAATTGAAAATTATTACAGTTTTACTTAAAAAATGCAGTGCGCCACTGATTTTTACTTTACTGTTGTTGAACTATTAAGTGTTGTTAAATATACTGTTGGTAACAATAGCAACATTATAAAAATCTTGTCACTTTTTAGAGTATTTCTTTAGCAACTGTATTTTTCTGAAAGCTGGCTCGTGTGGGTCGGATAAGAAAGGTTTTAATCAAATTTCAAAGTGCTCATAATAAAAAAGTAAACATTTTTGGGGCAATTCACACCTTCAGGATACTGCAGCAGTTTTCTCCACTTATTTCAGAGACACCCCGAATATCATATGAAATTACACTGAAATATATGGCAGCGCGCTGAACACCGCCGAGTCAAAAAAAAACACAACATGGAATAGCATTAAGAAAAAGTTAGTTGCTAAGTAAATGAACGTTTGGTAGTTTAAAAACACACTGGGATATCCATATAAACGCCCTGGGTTGATTATTAGCTCACTGCTAATCCGCTTAGACGAAATCAAGGAAAACCCTCACGTGTTTGCTTTTCATTTACGTGGGGTTACCGACATTCAAATTCGGAATTAACCATAAGGAACTGCCACAACAACAATACTAAGTGCACCTTTTCCCACAGTACCTTTTACAAATTACTTCAACGACACCAGAACCTTCACTCACAGCTTCGTTAACTTCGGGACTGATCTCAGCATCACAACAGTTTCCACAACAAGTCAAGCTTGAAATAAAGTCTTAACGCACAAATTCACCTCAGAGCTAATTCTAACTTTGCGAAGTTCTTTTTCTCCCCGGTAGCACTTCGAGCGTCTCTACCTAGCTTACTCTAGAATCGGCCGTATTCTTTATTGCGCTCACAGCTTCGGAAATTTTAAAAGGAGAACGACTTCTATGGTCTTGGACAAGGTCAGAAGTTTCGGCTCAAGTTCAGACGTCCGGTCCAGCCCGGAGAATTTTAGACAAGCAGCAAGCTGTCGCCAAAAATCCATTAAATCGTGACCAAAATTGGCGGCAGTCATTTAGAACAATGTGGAAGTGTGCGAAATTAGGCTCCTTGAATGAGATAAACGAATGAGTCGATCTAGCAAACTTAGTTGGAAGCGCACAGAGACGTATTTAGCCCACATTGGTCGAACAAAGATGCGCTTAAAATGGAAAAAAATGTAACGTCTTCTGCAAGAGAACTACATGGGCAACCACCAAAAATAATTTGTCAACGTTGGTTTTCATCGTTCTCAGGACAGCTGAATCACACATGGCAAACACACTTTTATAGAAGACTTTAACGACCAACTGGCAATTAAAATACCGCATTCCAAAAACAAATGCAAACAAATGTTTAACATAGTTAATAATAAAGACGAAAAAATGTTTATTGACTGAAACCTAGAAAATTATATAAGAGAGCGCATAACCAACCCGAGAGGGCTTATAGAGTCACTTAGTTATTAAAAACAGTTAACTATCCTATATTGTATGGAGTTGCAGAATCCAGGTTCTTGCTGGGCAAGCATAGTAGATTGCGTTATAAATACGGAAAGGTGTTCTTTTTATAGGAGTGAAATTGGGCTTTATGCATGTGTTACATACTTTACTATTTCTAGAGCGGCAAATTTTCAGTAAACTCTACAACTATAACGATTTTTAGTCACGTACGTTCATTTTCAGGTCTGTTATCGTTATCCATTGCAAGCATAAGCGACAGGGTACTGGAAATACAAGTGTTATTCATTCACAATTCACTCCAATAGGATGTTATCTGTTACAAATGTTGATTAGGTTGCATACTTGAACTGTGATGCAAGTCATACAGAACTCTTGTGTTTCTAACTCATCCGTGTATCAAATTAAGTCAGCCACTGTTAAATGGGGTTCATTCAACTGTCATTCCTCTCTTCTAGGGAAAAGAATCTCAAACGGCCTCTCAAAGTTAAATTTTAGGTCCAGGAGGATTTTCATAGCAGCAGTTGGGGTGGTTCATATATGTTATCCTGGGCCTTATTATAGTCTGGTACAGCCAATACTTGTTTTTAGGGTTGATACCCCAAGATTTGTTACAACTCCTTCGACAAGTCAAAAAGGACAGACTTGTTTAGGTTGATAGTTTGTTCATACGGGAGTTCTATGTAAGCCTTTTAACAAGTATTACACCTAGATTTTAGCTTCCTCTATACAAATGGCAATTGCTCACCATACATGAAAAGAGGCTTGAGACTTTCTTGTTCTAGTGAATAGTACCACTGCAGTTCTTCTGGGGTTTACATTACTCTATTTGAACACGGACGTCGTGGGACCCCAGCTTTAGCGATTAGGTGGTAATCTGCTTTACCCACAAACTTAGCAGCTGTTTCAGGCCGCTCATTTTGCTTTTCTCTTACAAAAAGTGGCGTCGTCGGCAGAATTCCTGTGATTGTGCTATGGTGCTCCAAGTTCTAACTCTTAGCTTCAGGTATTTTGAAATACTATTCTTGAAAGCTTCGCTCTGTTGCGGTTCCTGGGCCTTGGGTACTTATATGTGGAACCAATAGGTCCGTGTCCTTGAAACGATTTATTTATCACAAATATTGCCTGTATTACAGGGTAAGTGAATGACTTCAATTTCAATTTGGTAACGTAAAACATATTAGCTGAATTTCGTACGGTATTTCTAGTGTCACCGAGGAGTTGTGAAACATCAGCGATTCTGCTTGAGAATTTCCTCCAGGCGTCACACGTGAGCTGTAAAAGCTTCAGCGATTTCTTCTACTTCGGAGGGTCCCTCTGCTTCTAGAACTTAGTTGAGTTTGGGTCTCATCGCTTGACTGTTTTGTATGCTGTGACATTGGAAAGTATTCTTCACAGCCCATTTGGGGACTATTTGGTTTACTTGTTGCAGAGGCACGACGCTCTCAGATAAGTAGAGTACGGCCTAATGATCTGTGTTAATGCTATTTCTACCGCACCCCATTTACTATGTAATTGTACATTTTACTGGTTTAATTTTAAATTCCGTAATTAATTGTGCTATTTATTGCTTTGTTAGCGTTATTTGGTTGGGCCGTGCCAGTAACCAACTTCTAATCAAAAATTATAGAATTTCTGTACTGGTTACTATATGCAGCGTTGTTTAATAAATCTAACGCACTGTTCGTACAATTCATTGTCTGATTTCGTTACCGCTATCTTCTGTATACTAGATATTGAGTTGGCTGTTGAGTTTATAAATTCTTGACCTATCTAAGTATATCTGTTGTAACTGCAAAACTTGTTGGTGCTCATTATATTTAATAATTGTAACATTTAAAAGACTGCTCGTCGTCTGCATTTACTCTAGCTGGCGTTCCCACAAATATACTCTCGTAGCGTTGCGGTATTTGAAAATATTTAGAGAAACTATAGTTAACAGGAAATGGCGTTGTTACCATTTGCATTCTTGTGTGAAAATGAGCTACACGCCGTTGCACGAATAGACTGTACTTAGTTAGGAGTAAACAATTTGTAACATGAATATTTTAAAGGTAGAATTGCTTAAGAAAATTTGTCATATTAAAGCGGTTGGAAACCGGTATTTAGAACGTGTCTTTCTCTGGGAAGATGGAAGTATTTGAATCTCACGGAAGCACAAGGATAAATTTATGCGGGGTTTACCTTTTAGGTAAATAATTGGACAAAGCTAGATTATTGGTGCTTGATCAGAAGCGCAACAATTGCCACTTGGCCATAAAAATTAGGTTAAAAATAAGTGCCAGTTGGCACAAATTTCCTTAGCAGAGTTGTAAACTTTATTAGAGATCATTTGCGAGGTGTCGACAACTTGACATATTGTGGCGTGTAAAACCTACAATATTCTAGAATATATAGCATTATGGAGTGATTATGTATTGTCACGTTCATGACATAGAAGTCCGAAATTAAGAACTTCTCTGATAGGCTTACTAGAAATTTTGGGAACGCCTATCGAATTTTCTTGGTCAAACTGAACTAATAATTTAGTGGTTTATAAGTAACCTTATAAGACCTAAGTTGTTCTGTATACGGCAGAAAAAAAATGCATTCATTTATACTTAAATGTTCTTATTAACTTCGCAACAGTAGCTTTAGTCTTCGTGTACAAGCGTATTTTGATTAAAAGGATTGGTAGTCGTGCCGACTTTAGACGAATTCGAGACCGCGTTAAAAATATGCATAAGTGATTTTCTCATTAAAAAAACATTATCCAGGTAAACTTTCGTTTTCACTTTTTCCAGGTACTCCTTTAACATCTCATAAAAAAAGAAAACTGAAGGAACACTCACGAAAACCGTTTGTTGATTTCATAATTCTGTAAAATATACACTGTGGAAAATGTGTGGAGGAAAGAGGTTCACCATGTTTTACATACTATATAAGAAGAAATGTAGAGACATGATGGTTTCATAGACGAAATACATGATGAAAGTTTAGTTTTCACTGTCGATACAGGATCGTCAAATTAAAATGTTTCTTCAAGTGCCAGTGCTGCTTTTCTTTGTTTTGGGTGACCTTAGTGCATTTTTGCTTTGCTTCAAGATTTCGTAGTATTTGGTATGAACCTTTAGCATAATTGATAACCATGTAACCTATTGCAATTTTTTTTTGTATAATCTCTTATAACGGTTGTTATTATAGAAATATATATTACACTATCGGTTGTTTTATTTATTATTATTTTCTAAAAATAAATTTATTTGATAAGTAGCCGTTTGATAGCTTAAACACTGTTATATGTAAAATATTTTTGATAATTTTTAAATTTTTAAAAATTTCCAGCGTTTACCTGCTCTAAGCTGGAATTTTGTGTACTTGGTGGCACTATAGAAGCAAAATCAATTAGATACTGGATTAACCCAACCGACAGTAAAAATATAAATAAATCAAAACTGCTTGACACAGACTTTGTCTTGGTAGGAAATAGAAACTCTTTGCTTTGATGCTAGGTACTTTCAAATCAAGAGTATAATTTATTGCTGTGGGCAGTTGCATGTGCAAAAAAGGCAAGAAAGTTAGTAGTCGTATGCAGAAGTCAACACAAATAAAATTGGTACAGTGCAGACGACGTCCAGTTCTCTAAATGATGTAATTACTAAATATAATGAGAGCCAACAGGTTTTGCAATTACAACAGATGTACTCAGATAGGTCGAGAACTTATAAACTCAATTTGATTAATACCACCAATAATATACTTTGAACTTTTCACATGTAAACATTTACTAGTTACTGCAATAGATTAAAAATTTTTAACAAAGATTATTACGTTTATCTTTACATCTATACATATTTTTACCTGGAAAACATTTTTCAAAATCAGAAGACGTGACTGAACGGCATTTAAATTTAGATATCGGTATGTTCTCTGAATGGTGTAATTTTTTGACTGTGGTCTATTATGATATGTTTTATCGGACTTTTCCCACTGTCGAGTGGATATCGGTGCTAAAATTCCTGTCACCTTTATGATCCGTGGTACCTTTGTAACGATAAAAGAAAGTAAATAAGCAAATACTCCTTGGTAGAGCCTGAGCAAGCCCACATAACAAATGGAAATTTGGTAGGAATATTAATACCAGAAGGGATTGAACCAAAAGATAATTATATGTTCGACCCCATGCTTTTTGCTGTGATAATTTCTAACTGATAATGTTGACACCGTACTTTATTTGGAAGGTACCTAATGGAATTATACCTATAATTAGATGAAATTATTTCATGGAGTCAAAGCAAGACTACAATTAATGTATAACACTACAACGCTCTACCTACAACATATTATTTAGCAAACAAATTATAAATGCCATTTAAAAAGTAATAACTTACATTAATTGTAGATTTTAATATATGTAAGTACCGACGTGAAGGATAATTAAAATGCTATCTCATTACGATCCGCTATGGTTATGTATTATTATAATTTTATTAAACATATAATACTTCTTGTTTGCCATTTAGCTTACCTAAATTCTGATTAAAATGTAAAATTATGTTATATGTCAATTATTTTTACAGGTTAAAGACACCACTTTAAAGCTAGTTTATGCCCTTATTGTATAAATTTTAGAAAAAAACGTGTACCTACTGAAAATTAGGATAAGAAGACACTAAATTTTTATATATCGTCTACCTGGCTGCAAACTCGGATAAGTGTAATGAACTTTTGAGACGATTTGTGATACGGAATTGGTTGCCCAACCGCAAATTTACTATTTATAAATTTTGTTTGTGGTTGTTAGTTATATGACTTGAGGTAAGATGTATGTGTAGAGAAATCCGTAATAGGTTTGTAATACAGTGACAAACCACATTTGAGAATGATCTTTAAAAACACTTGTAAATAAATTGTGAGGAATTTACTGTTTGCGGTAGCGCCGGGGTTTTTAAAAAATGGCAAATATAGTTTCAGTTGATCGTTTCATAGCATGGTTTTAATACGAAGTGTTCCTTATGTAGTTCCCATTTATTTCTGTTCATGCATTTTGCTTATCGTCTAACATGCCCGGAAACATACAACAGTTTCCATCCTGCAATGAATCAGATTTTATCAAAAGCACTTCGCTTTGATAATAGAACATCAAGACAGGAGAGCAACAAATTCACTGCCATACGGCTGTCCTATACAATTTTTGGAAGGTTTAATGCCCAGACTAACTCGAATCTTCAGCGATTACATTAAGTAAGTAATAATTAGGAGAAATGGCTCTTATAGCTACTAAATAAACATGACATGATAAACTCAATCTAACTAAACGCCTAAATAAATTCCACTTGCAGTTGATGGATTAATGTTAAAGTAAAAGCATAGTTCGTAATATACAGAAAATTAAAAAATATGACAAAATCATGACATGAATAGTCTGCGGGTTATATGATCAAATAAAAGAATTGAATTAATGGTTCCTATGAATTCGAAAAAGGAAGATAGCTCTAATTAAAGTATTCTCCTTAGATAATCTTTAAAAACAGGATATATAAAAGCAATTCGTGGATACAACGCTCATCACTACAGCATTTGGACAACGAAGTGCTTTACACGTACATACGACTACAAATATACATAATATATACGCTCAACGCCAAGAACAAATTAGTTACGTACACTACCTTAACATACAATTTTAAAAGACGAATGAAGTTCAAAATTAATGAGATGTTAAACAGACAACAAGCAGCAATGGTGGGCGACTATCAACAAATTAGTAACGAATTTAACACTTGAAAATATTAACAAAAAGATTATTGTTAGGACCTTGTTACTGTAAAAACCCCTTTGCATTCTAAGCACCTAGTGGTTTGGTAAAACATACATTATATTATTAGCGAGTCTTGTCGCTTAAGTACAGTGATGCTATATGGAGATAGAGTGGTAAAGCAAACCATCTGACCTTGCGTTATCAAAGAGCTTAGGTCGAACAGCGGTGCTGTAGCTTTAAATATAAAAAAATCCAGCAACCATAGGAAATCCGCACTCCACGCCGCTCGGAAAGAAAGAGGAAATAGGCAACCTGTTCCACTCACAGGCGCTTAAAGGAGGCTAAGTACAAAAGCCGGCTCCTATATATTTGAGAGGAAAATCCAACCAGAGACGACTTGCAAAGGTGATAAAAAGAGCTACAGCTTAACGAAAAAAAAAATTTGTGTCTTTACAAGAGAATTATACAGTTGATGAAATGCTTGAGACGAACATTTTACATGGTACCAAAACGACATACTCAAAATTCGGGAAATGTATTGTTGAAACCAACTATATCTTGAGATGCTATGGTTGAATATCAAATACCACATATCAGCGTACAATTCCAAAAAAGACCACAACGTGCAGACGTTTTCATTTCTGTGTATAACAACATGACATTACTTTCCTGAAAACCAAAGGCAAATAAAAATGTCTTAGTTTTATCAAAATTAAGGCGATGATGATGATATTAACTAATGGCATTAAGAAGTCTGAAATTATTTTATGTTGTAACACTCGATACGTACAAAATCTTAAGTTGTTGCTCCCATCAAGTCGTATAACTGCGCAAAAATGAATCTATACGATAATATTTAAAGAGTTAATTTGCGAATGTCTTAACATTTTATGATTTGGTGGCATTTCAAGTTACAATATTAAATAGAGAAGTTTCACTAAAGCTACTCATATCACTTGTTTTCTACTATTAACGTCCTTTGACTGACTTTCACCATCTAAACGACTTGTCTACTCTAAATCAATGGTATTGATTTCTTATTGTTGCAGTTCTTCTTCAACATTTCGAATTCCTGTCTTATTTTTGTCTAAAGCTTTTTTGAGATCAATTCTTATCGAATTTCTCTTTAAGTCTTTCAAAATATGGTCTAAGTCTATTTTCCACTATAAGTACGATGCCATCCACGTATCGGGGGTAGTTCTGCTTATTTTCGTTGACATTAATTTCCATGCTTTGCCGGTAATGTGATTATAAAGTTTTAGTACCAAAGCTAACAGTTCGGATGAAAGAAAATGTCTTGCAGTACCCCTCCTTTAAGTAGGAATGGTTCTGTAGGTGATAGAAGAATTCTATGATTTCATCCTATCAGAATTGTACAAATCGCCCACGGCGAAACAAATGAAAGTGGCTTAATAGGCCGTGAAGTGTTCAAAGCTTACTGCATAAGCTTTGAGTGTAGCAAGTAGCGTTTGTGTGTGCAGTAAACGCCATGTAAACCGTGTACAAGGTGAATATATAAATTGAGGCGCAACCACATATTTTCGTTACGTCCATTGTGGGTACTTGACGTCAGCCGTTATTGAGGCGCCAGCTAGCAGTCATGGTAGTTTCTCAACCTCGTGTGTTGTAAAACTACACGCATTACAACCTTCAAGGTTTGGTGACGCAGTCAACGGCGAGCCCAATTCGCGAGTACGTTGGAGTCCTCCAGTCCGATTTCCAGGTAACTTAATACCTACAGGAAGTGATTGCGCTAACTTAAAGGAATGCACTTACATACGTAAATTGTGCCTGTTTTTTTTCATACATGTAATCGCTTACAGGGTCGGTTTTAAATAGGACTGGTTTCAAACAGAACAGGATTTACGCAGTTTCACGTTTGCGCTTTTAAGAACAGCTATTTTGGCGCTATTTTAATACCGTTTCATGAATGTGCAATGGTAAATGCGAGGAGCCCCAAGCTATATCACCCGTAAAGTGTTTATTCCAATTTCTATTAGTGTTTAGAAATGACCAAGCATTCAACATTTTAATTGTATGTTTATAATTGTCTTTATATGTGCGTTAAAGTATATATTAATGTCAGCAAATTATTTTTTTTTATTACCTTTCTTGCAAGTGATCCTTGCACTGTCTGATTTGAGGGATGTAGGAAACACTTTCAAAAATTGTTACAGTTGTTATGACAATGTACTTACTTCCCTAGAGAAGTGAATTACTTACATCCCGTACTGTCAAACTGTCAAACTGTCAAACAAAACGTCACAGCACTGTAACAACGCCCCAAGCTCCAAAATAGGCTACTAGATATAACTTAGCAAATGTAATAATTTTACGATATTACCATTTATTTTACATAAGAAAATATTGGTGGTGAAAAAAAATATGTACTTTACACAGGATGTAGGAAGATTTACACAACCTCGCACTTTGCATCAAACGGTCCTCGGTAGTGTAAATCTCTACATCCCTTGTAAAGTAATATACTATTTCTTATGTATGTTGTTTGACATCAGTTTCAGCCCTGGAACACTATAAGCAAGGTAACCGGGACTGGGTATTTAAAACGGTTTCATGCATACTGAACTAGCAAGGTAAATAGCCACGGTAAATTAACTATCAAAATACTTAATCATACCAGACCTTATTTGAGTTTAACGCAATGGCTTGCAACGGTGGGTTTTGAACCACGGCATGACTAGAAGCACTGTTTCAAGTCGCAGTCAAAGAACGCATCCAAAAGATAAGCAACACTGGTACCCTGAATATCAGATGAATTTTCAACTAAACAATCAGTGTCACATTCCCTTAACGTCTCAATTAACAGGCATTAAGGCCCTATTATTAACACTCTTTTTTATGCAACAGTACCACTGTAGAATAATTTCAATCCTTTAGAATTTCAAGCTTCTTTAGGCTCCCATTTAAAAGTTATTTGATTTTGTTTCGTAGTGTTTTTCGAGTTTTTATATGTTTAATTATGATTGTATATTTCTCTCTTATTTTGTTTGATCTGATTAATGGTTTTAATCTACATTGATAATTAATCGATTATCAACTGGTGGTAAATGTTCATATGTCGTTTATAACACTTTCGATTTATTTAAATCCCGGAGAAGTACCTTTATTATTCTCAATGGTTTCGTCTCTATCTTCTTCATGCTAGTTTCTTAATGCATAGATGTTCTTTCCACCTAATCTAGATTTTACAGTTTTAATTTTTTTACAGATTTCTCTACATTCCGTTGTGCTCCTTTTTCTTTAACTCGCTAACTTCCTGGCTTTACTTTGTCTTTTGAAATTCTTATGTTTTTATTTGTTTGCGAGAACACTTTCTCAATTGCATACTTAATATATTCAACTATTACTTTCTTTATGATCTTTGCCGTTGCTCTATTTATGTATTCTTTCGAAACAGCCAGTGCTTATTTTACTAGATGTACAGTCGCGGAACTAAAAATCCGGGCGAGCCTTGTAGACGATTTTTGCAATTTTTGCGTAATGTAAATTGGGCTTTGCGTTTCTAGGTTAGCAAGTGACAGTTAAGCAATGAGGCATGCTGTCATATACGAGTAATAATTTTGACTTTGGCTAATTTCACCAGGTAACGTGATAAGTCAAGTAAAGTAAGATATACACTGAATCATTTTAAATGCTCGGATTGTTAATTCCGCGACTGTACATATAGTCCTAGTAACTAAATTTCAGTATCTCGTGATCTATGATGTCTTAATTGTACAACCCTAGTTTTTTTTTAAATCAGCAGTGAAGAACGTCGAAATCGGAAGTGAAGTAATTCAATGTGTTACGATTTTTGTAGGTTGCGAGGTGACAGATAAACGTTAACCGACGTTAACATACTGCAAAAGTAGGGTAAATATTGAAATTTCACGATTTCTTATTCGTGATAAAAAGTTAAACTTCAGTGCCGTGGTATACAAATTACTACTTTCAAAATGAGTACTTTTATGGTTAAAAATAGGTAGTCTTGATTAATATGACCAAAATTAGGGTTTCTCAATAATATTTTATGTTGACATTGACGTTTGCCAAATTTAATAATAAACATTTAAAGCTGCTTTAATTGCAATTTGTAATTAGTTAACTTTCTAATAAATATACTTGTATATAACATCTAAGTATGTTGCCTAATTGTTTAAAACCGTCGTATTAAAATTATTTTAAGTTACGAATATTACTAAGAGTAGCAAAAGGCTGCAAAAGCATCTTCTGTGCCATAATACTGAAATGAATTCTGTGGTGAAAAGGCAAAAGGGTATAAGTCAAAAATGATCATTTTACAGGAATATCAAAAAACTATTTTGCTGGAGATTTGAGAACAACATTTAATTATTTTCGCTGGTAATCAAAAGAATCAAGTCGATTTATTGACTACAGCTTGCTTTGCTATTGATTCTACTAGACAATAAATAAATAAATACGGAACTTATACCTTATCGCATTTCCTTTTATTCATTTTATGAAATAGCAAAAGGGTATAAGTTGACATATAGCTTTTTGCAATTTCCCGGAATATGTATTCTCTGATAAATGATTACCATGACAAAACAGCATATGTAGACATAAACTAAACAAGAATATGTAGTTTCGAGTTCGAATAATGTGAGGTTATGTGTAAACATACCGGTTAAGTTCTTGTTACAGCACTTCTGCAAACCTTTGTACGCACGAGAGCGTGAGTCCATTTTGGCACTTATTCGTTAAACTACACTAGAATAACTAATAATAACACTGGAAAACTGCACCGCTAAAACACGCTATTTGTTTCCAACAAAAACGGAAAGTTATGAAATGGCAAAAGGGTATAAGTTAACATATGCTGTTCTGGCGTTGCAGATAACTTTACGAAAAACTTTGACTCGGGGTATTAGTACACATGTATCTATTTGCCATTGACTTTTTTTTATCAATTTTTAGTGAATTTTCAGGGAATAAATCTACATATCCAATTTAGAAAACTTGTTGTAACAGTGCGTTTATGGTATCTAGACTTATATCCTCTTGTATATAGATGCCCGATGTTGCTCTGAACAAGGAGCATCAATAAAATCAAATATGAGATAAGTCGACTTATACCCTTATGCCTTTTTGCCACAGAATTGACAACACTGCTGAGTTTTGAGGTCATAATAATTTAATCACGTGATGCATGTATTGTCGTTTACCTCTTGTTACTTTAGTAGTGTAGAGGCTGGTGTTTTATGTGTTTGCACCTGGCGGTACAATGCTCAACTTGCCCCGGGCTTCTTACTCCTTTCTTAGGTCTGTGATTCTGAGTAGAGAACAGTTAATTTGGTGCCCAACTGTGAATGGTCTTACTGGACCTGGTACCGATCACCAAGGCTGCGGAAAAATTCCGCCCACCGTGGGATTCGAACCGAGAACTTGCTTAACGCAAGCCTAGCGCCTTCCCAACTGCGCTACCCGGCTTCTCTTTAATTACTAACATTTTATTACTGGAGCTACAGCGTGCTTCTCTTTCTAATAGCTTTGATAGCTTTGTTATTGATTTATAACTATTTATCTCTCTTTTTCCGTTTTAGTTTTTACACCTACGCTTGCCGTCACCAATTTTACTGATATCAAATTAGCTCAAAGTAGAGACGCCGTGTATCATTGTCTGCAAAAGTATGTGGGACAAGTCTTATGGCTGATTTTTGGTATTCTTAAGCCGTATCAAACTGGCTTATGCAAAACCTAGAATGACAATTTGTGAAGAAAGATTTCATAGTATACAGTTTATTTTCGTTAATAAATTCCTATAATGCTTCACCTTCTGTCTGCAATGTTACTATTTTCAACTTGTCTGTTGCTAATTATAAATACAATAATATACACGTTTTCAGGTGCAAGTTACTGTCATAGTCATAAAGGGTTTTAGCCAATAAAACTCCCTGCTAGTCGGACGGATTGGGAAGCTGTTCAGCAACCTGTGGAAGGACGTCCTGTCTTCCTTGTGACAGTAACCTGTTTTCCCTTTCATCGCCTGAAGAATTGTAAAGATAATAGACACAACAGCAAAAACTAGAAAGCATATAGGCCATCACCACGATAAAAATTGGTTCAACAATTTCGATGAAATATTGCCCTTCTTAGTTGTTTTCCACGAAGCGTACTTCCCTTTGCCCAATTTTGCCTCTCTAATTTATTTTACATGTTGCGTTAAACAGTCATCTAATGTATTTTTTTCAGAAAATTAGATAATAGGTCACATGCAACTCTAGATAATTTTTTTTTTGTTCGAGCAGATATTTTTAGTGAAGAAATCATTTAAAGTTTATATAGAAAAATTGTGTTATATTTTAATTCTTCTATTTACTTATAAACATATTTTAAACTACCGTCGCGACGGTCAGTATTATACAACCATCGCTATTATAATGTGATCAGTAATTTTAGAATTTCAGATAATTCTTTATTAGATAGGTACTTTCTATGGCATCGTTTATTAATTTGGCGAGCATAAGCAAGTAGGAAGTTAATATAATTACCTAGAATTTTATTCACATGTCGTTAATTTTAACTGCTGCATGTATAATTCTTCCCGCTAATTGATAGATTCTTCCATGTAAGTATCCAAAATGATAGGTCCAACGAGGAAGCAAATCTGATAAAATGACGCCTAGGCACCGACCGCAATTAACGTCTTGTTACATGCATTAGGAAAGGCTTCAAAAGATTACAAAAAAGATCAAAGAAAGTGATTCTCATCCTGCAGAAACAAGAAGTGCGCGATGCTACGACTTGGAATGTGGGTTACTGAGTACATTTATTGATCAATGGGCATTTCCTGCAGGTTTTATAACTGGTTTCATCATTGCCGATTAGTGTTTAATTTAAAAAACGTGATATGTTACAATAACGCAGTATGCGTTGTCTCGCCACTTTACTTTCCTCACTTACGTATTCTGATTGACCAGATAAGAAATGCAAGTGAACATATCTAAACTACCATCGTCTAATTCTAATGCGCTGCCATTGTTTAAACTTACTTTGTATTAGATACATGAATATACCGGGTGTAACAGGATCATGGTACACCCCCGTATCTCCGTTAGTTTTAAAGGTAATTTATTGAAATTTGGTATATCACATATACATAATAAGCGGCACTTTTTGACCTGCAAATGATTTTTTTTTCACTTCCGGTTTCGCCTGAAGTGATACCAACTTTCGATTTTTAAATAGAACACCCTGTATATTATTACATTTCTGAAATCTGCATAATTTTCTGAATCCAATGATACCACATAAGTGACATTTCAAACGTCAAAAATTTTTTTAATTTAATTTTTAGTTTTCCATTTAAGTGTGCCATGATGGTTCCGATTTATTCCAATTGATCCATTTAATGCTAGAAAAATCGAAATCCCGTCAAAAATACTAAATTGCGTTTTTTATGAGCAAATAAAGTTCACCGTAATCAATTTTGGGGTAAAACTCAATTTTTTCAAATGGAACCATATTGGTACCGTGGTACCATTTATTAGTACTATTAATAAGGAATTTATTCATACATGGTAATTAAATGTGCGATAAATACAATCAAAATTACAGCTAAAAGAAAATAAGAAAATACAATTATTTTGGTCTAATTTAGTGTTAAGACTAAGGAGGCTTTGAAAACAATGAAATTGTTTATTCAGACTGTCAAATAAATACTTGTTGGTTTATCGGTGTTTCTATTGTGTATTGGAAGAGTCTTTACATTTGTTGTTATTTTTGTTCAAAATGCCGCACATTTATACAAAGGATGAAAGAGTGGACATGTTAATTATTTATGGGGAATGTAGAAAAAATGGCCTTGCGGCTAGAAACCTTTATGCCGACCGATATCCTGATAGACAATGTCCAGCGAGAAATTATTTTAATCGTCTTGAAAATCAATTCCGAAGAGAGCCTAACCATGATCCCGATCCCGAAGAAAACGTCATTGACGAAGGAACGGAAATTAATGTTTTAGCTCGAATAGAAGTTGATAAGACTGTTTCTTTAAGGCAAATTGGGTTTGATTTGGAAATTAGTCACCAAACGGTAAGCCGAATCTTGCACAAACACAATTATAAATCCTTCAAATATCAATTGCACCAGCACCTGTACGAAAATGATTATGAACGTAGGATGGAATATTGCAATTGGATCTTGCAGAATAATGTGCAGCCAAACAATGCTTTTTTGGGAAGGATTTTATTTTCGGACGAGTGTAGGTTTACAAATATGGGATTATTTAACCGACAAAATACAAGGTATTGGTCACAAGTAAATCAACATTTATTGCGGCAGGGTAATTTTCAAGTGCGGTTCGGTTTCAATGTTTGGCTTGGAATAGTCGGTCGTAGAGTCATTGGTCCAATAATATTTGAAGGAGCCTTGACTGGAGCTAGATACTTAGGATTTCTGCAAAATGAAATTGAGGACAGGTTAGCTGAATTACCTATCCATTTACGACAGGGAATGTATTTCCAACAAGATGGAGCTCCTCCCCATAATTCAAGAATAGTAATTGATTACCTTCAACAAGCATTCGAAGAAAACGTAATTTCGACGAATGGTCCTGTGCGATGGCCTCCAAGGTCAACTTGATTTGACACCTCTTGATTTCTTTGTTTGGGGCCATTTGAAAAACATTGTTTATGCAACCCCCGTTACAACCCGCGAAGATCTGGAGTTGCGAGTAAGACGCGCAATTAATAGAATAACGGCCCAGCAATTATCGAACGTTCTTCAAGAAACAGCTACGAGAGTTCAGAAGTGCGTTGACGTTAATGGACAGCATTTCGAACAATTGTTGTAATGTTTTGTGTTAATTTTTTGTATTTCAAGTTGTATTTTTTGTATTTTCTTATTTTCTTTTAGTTGTAATTTTGTTTGTATTTATCGCACATTTAATTACCATGTATGAATAAATTCCTTATTAATAGTACTAATAAATGGTACCACGGTACCAATATGGTTCCATTTGAAAAAATTGAGTTTTACCCCAAAATTGATTACGGTGAACTTTATTTGCTCATAAAAAACGCAATTTAGTATTTTTGACGGGATTTCGATTTTTCTAGCATTAAATGGATCAATTGGAATAAATCGGAACCATCATGGCACACTTAAATGGAAAACTAAAAATTAAATTAAAAAAAATTTTGACGTTTGAAATGTCACTTATGTGGTATCATTGGATTCAGAAAATTATGCAGATTTCAGAAATGTAATAATATACAGGGTGTTCTATTTAAAAATCGAAAGTTGGTATCACTTCCGGCGAAACCGGAAGTGAAAAAAAAATCATTTGCAGGTCAAAAAGTGCCGCTTATTATGTATATGTGATATACCAAATTTCAATAAATTACCTTTAAAACTAACGGAGATACGGGGGTGTACCATGATCCTGTTACACCCGGTAGTTTACATACTTAACACAAGCCTACCGGCTTTGGGAATATGTTTATGTTTAAGCTGTTTATACAACAGTAATATCACAAGTGCATGAAAATATCCGATTAAATTTTGATGTTTTCTGTCAGAATGTTTTGCTAAGAAATTTGTCAAGTAAATTTTCCGGTCCCGAGTGCAATTGTTTGGTGATTTGGTAACCAATATTGATTTGATACTTGTATTAAAAGATGGGGACAGCCACCCTTATAGTTAAGTTATTAGTTCAATAATACTACATTTGCATTACCGCAATGTTATTCGGCCTATAATTAATAAATAGAGCTACTACTAGGAACCTTAATGGAGAAGGGGACTAAATTTACACAATTTCTTATTATTGAAAAGCGACGATAGAGCCACTATGTTTTCTGTTCACTCTCATAACGTGGTAGGTAGTTCTAATAAGCAAAAAAGGCATGCACAAGCAGATGTATGACTTGAAAGAAAAATAACAGTAATAAAGCACATTGCATTTAAAGAGATGTTATGACTAAAGTAAATAGAAAGTTGACATGTAGAAAAATGGAAAAAAGTACTTGGAAGAAACCAAGTAGCTGATTATGCAAGTGTGGGAAGATAACAACGGTAGTGACCGTTAGAAGAACATATTTGAGCTGACACTTCCAAAGTTACGGAAATTCAAGTTGTGGTGGCTTGACTATAATTTAGATAGCATAAATGCAGCATTTGGATAAATTAATTAAGAACGAATATGAACCTAAGTGCAGCTCTTGCATTTGGAGTGTTCTAATGTGGAAAAATAAATATATTTGTAAATCTGCAAACTATTCTAAGAAGTAAAGTTCAGGGCACTTCATTCCACAAGTAGGAATTTGACATGAGACAAGCGATAGGAGAAATATCTTTTTCCGAAATCCAGTCAATCTGACACACCGTTAACAACGTACTGGGTTATGTGGTCTTACTTTCCCTACTTTCACAACTGTTGTTTCCGTACCCAATTTTTAAAGAGACTAGGCGGACCACCCGCCAGTTGCCAGATGTGAGGATTGAACCCCGTACCGTGGAGCAGTCTGAGCTTACTAATTGCTCTGCCATGCTGGAGAACCTATTTTAAGAAGTGATGCTTAAAATTAAAAGTGGCAAATAAACCCGTTTAAGACCATTTAGGGTTCGAAATTGTGATGTTAAATGTAAGAAAAATTGAGGTTTGTTATATGTAATAAATTACATATTTCGAAAAGTCAATTTTATGCAGTTGCTAGAAAGTTCGTGGTAACTAGGATAGTTGTATAGAAATATTTTTGGTTTTACAATAAAAAGAGTGTATTTTTCAAAACGATAGATGAAATTTTAGAATGTTTTAGAAAATACTTTGTATAAAAGTATAAATTGTCAAATTTGGGCCAATGAAATTGATATAAAATAAGTAGAACGTCGTCATTTGGCATGTACCTTTTTGGGAGTGCCAGCATCCTCGATGTGGTGTAGAATATTGCTGGAATTGGCGTGGACTTGTTGCCGCAGTTCAACGCTTAACGAGTCTTTTCATAAAATATTTGAAAAATATTGCGTAGAGACTACATCAAAAATCATCTAAAGGCAGGATTAATGAGAAAAAAAATTACTCATATAATGTGTAATAATTAATTACCTGAGAAAAACTAATAAATTAATAGCCAAAAGTACTGTGGAATTCAGAGGTTGACAAAACTGTTTACTGACAATTCATACTAAAAAATCTGGTGTGATACACGCACACAACTTCTATGTACAGTGATCTTATAATTGGCCAAAAATTTGGTTTTAAGTTTTTAAGCATTTGTCAAAAATTTTCAAAAATTACAAATTCTACAAAAACGGTACAAAATAGAGCGTTAGGTGAGGAGACAAATTTTCTCTAGAATTTTAAGCTGAATTCATAAGTGTAACAATATACCGGGTGTTTTATTTAAAATAGGAGTTAATAAAAAAATAGAAAAAAAACAAAGGAAACCCATTTTAGAAGTATTCAACTGAAAAATCACAAGAGTAAACACCTACTTCCGGTTATGCGATTTTCTTCAAAAGCTTGCTGTCGCATCTGCATAGTACACAAAACTTATATATAACGTTTCAGCCTCATACCTTTTTTCGTTTCTGAGATATTCTGTTCACAGACTCACAGACACACACACACACACACATAGATTGTGACAGACCAATGAAAAAAATATGTTTTTTGGGTTCACGGGACTCTGAAACGTGAAGATCTGTTGAAAACTCAATTTCGAATTTTTGGGGTGAATCCAATACTTCCTTTATTTTAAAAGGAAGTATTAAAAAATCAACTTTACTGGAAAATTTGAATTTGAAAGTTAGAAAGTAATTTTTTTCTTAAAAATGCTTGTGCTAACCTAAATGAGAGGAAAGGAATTACTGAGCTAGTACCAAAATAATTAACAAAACATAATCGATATACCGGACAATTTAATCTATATTTGACTTTAGAAGTTAAATCGATCTGACGTTTAAGGGAGTAAATATTTGATTAAGGTAATTTTGATGACGAACAAAATTTAAATAAATAAAACTCATTCATACATCCACAGATCATCTCAGTTATGTAATGTTGAAAGTTATTAAAGTGGCCTATAATTTTGGTTGTTGTTTTAAAAAGATCTAGTAGTTTAAACATTAATTATTCTTATGTCGGTACCTTCAAAATATTTTTCTAACTCAATAACATTTACTACTATTTGCTTAAATATTTGTTTCTTTTCGCATGCAATTTGGCTTCTGAGTACTTTCATATTTAGGTTTCCTACAATCTTTTTTTATTGTACTTCCTTACTTCATTCTAACTTTTCTCGATAGAACTTTATTAAGGCTCCATAACTACTTAGTATTTAACGTTTAGTTTCTACCCTGCATTCTTTTGTAGTTTTTGTGAATTTATCTTCGTTGTGACTTTGTTTATTACATTGCAATTTTTGTACTGTATTTATTGTTTATGTAATGCTGTTATTATTTTTTTAAATTATTGGTTTTATTATGAATGTTATTAATTTTTTATAGTCTGTTGCGATTTCTGCTATGCTCTATTTAATGGCATTTTCTTGGCATATCATTTGACTTTTCTCTTCGTGTAAGTTTATTTTTCTGGTGATCGTTTATATACGAGTTAAATGAATGTATAGAAAATCGTTCATTAATGACCCCTATTAATGATTTTCTAATCAATGGTGGCATGAAAATAACAATTACATGAAATACATGAAAATAAGAATAAATGTAAAACCTATGAGTGTCAAACGTATAAAACATATAGCATCTATTTTCGGTGATAATGGCCAAAGACAATATTAGCTTGACCCCCCCCCCCCCCCAGAAGGTTCTTTAAGTTTTATTCCAGAAGAAGGGAATATTTATGAGAAAACTTATTTTATGGCGCAAAGAAAAGCAGATAACATGCTATTCGGAATCGATGTTATTTTGTCAATGAACGATTTTCTGTCAAAGATACCATGGAATGACATTTAATGTCCAAGTAACATATAGAAATGGAGTTATTGTTATGGAATAAATAGTAGTTTATTTGAAATCGACATTAAAGTACCTCGCACTTCCAACTGAAAATGTATTTAACACGTTATAGTAGTTAACGCTATTAGGCCGATATTCAGCATATAACGGACGAGGATATTTTTTGAGGCAGCGGCCGATTAAGCCGAGAGTAATAGCTCAAAAGTAAACTTCATCGGGGAAGTCCATGAAAAACTCCGTCTACACTGCACTTTATAATAATAATTACATTTGAATTACAATTTACTGAATTATTAGTTTACTAGCTGAAACCCGCGGCATATGCCGCAATTAAAATGTACGACGAATTTAATAACTTTTGTTGCACTAAAGAAAGTTTTAAAAGCACGCTAGAGATTGGCAGTAAGGAAAAGATCCAAAAAATATATTTTCAAATGGAAAGTCTCTGGAAAGGAAACGCTCGCCCATGGAAGGCGTCCTAATTAATACGACGATGTTGGAACGCAGTAAAAAAAAATTATGAAAAGAATTGTTCTACAAGTTAAGAAAAGTGAGAGTTTTCCAGTGAATGTAAAAGTTTTACGTGAGCATGGAAGAATGACGTAGCCCACGGCACATGCCGCATTTAAAGTTTTGGGCGTTAGATAGATATACTTTGTTTGCGACATTACAAACAAAAATCTTTTACACACGTCTACTATGGCAAATGCTACACCAAATACATACAATATATACAGTTCACATTTAATTATATATATTTATTCCTAATTCAGTACGTAAAACATGCTTAGAGCCATGTTTATGATAACGGTGATAAAACTTAGATTACATTTAGATTTTAGTTTATTGGCATACATGTTTAACGTCAGTGTACAAACAATTTCTAGAATATTTTATACCACATTGAATATTATGTATCATCGGATGAAAAATTTTATTATTTGGCCTGAACGAGATCAGCTGATTAAATCAATGCCAGAATGCTTCAAGGTAGCATTTGGCAACAAGATTTCAGTAATAATCAATTGTTTTGAGATGAGAGTGGAAAAATCAAGTAGCCTTGAAGTACAATGTACTACATGATCTATGTACAAACAACATAATACGGTAAAGGTACTAATAGGCATCACTCCTCCTGGATCAATATCATTTGTATCACATGGATATGGTGGCAGAATAAGCGATAAAGGTCTAACAGAGGATTGTGGGATTTTAAACAATCTCTTGCCAGAAGATTTTGTATTGGCAGAGGCTTTTTAATAAAAGACTCCGTAGGACTACATATGGCCACAGTGATTACGCCTCTGCTTTTCTAAAAGGGAAACGGCAGCTCGATCCAAGGGATATAGCATCAACCAGGAATATAGCAAGCGTGAGGTAGTGCAAGTATATTGTTACAATAATTATCTTAATTATATCTTTTTTTCAGAATACACGTCCAACGCGTTATTGGTGTCCTTCGTCAAAAAAATACAGTTCTTCACGAAACAATGCCTATGTTCCTGGCGAAAAAGAAAACTGACGATGTTGCTGTGGTAGATCAGATATTAACAGTTTCTTCTGCACTCGTAAATTTATGCTCTCCTATAATTGTATAAATATGAAATAAATTGTATTAACAAAGTTAATCTAATTATTTTTACTTTAATAATAATAATAATATCTACAAAATTATTAAAATTAGTTAATTAAGGATCTAACGTTAATACTATCCACCACCATTTATTATATAATGTAAAATTATTTTATTATCTTTTTCTGCATGTGGCCAATTAATAAAAAGCCAAATTACAATATCACATAGCAAAAATTATTAAATAGTAGGTACCTATACGATAAGAAACATAAGGATATTTTAAAACTATGTAAGCTACATTAACAATCAATAAAATTACACATGCTGTCTACACAACATAAAAGAATAAGAAAAATCATTTTTTCGTTGACCGCTTCTTAATTTCAATATTAATGAATTATTTTTCCTAAAAAAGGATGGATTAATAGAAGTCATTAATACACTGTTTTTGATTAATCCACTCTTTTTCATTAATTAACTGTTTTTGTGATTTTGATGTTTTGATGATATTTTGCATGGAGCTTAGTTGTATTAATCAAATTTTTCGTCACAAAAAAAGATTTTGAGGTCAACGAAAAATTTTTGTAATCAACTTGTTTGTTAATGGGTTATTAATAATCTCAACTATTAAAGGCACTCACTCGATTATTAATCGCCTTCATTAACACACTTGTTGGTTAAATAACTATTAATGCATAAAGAATAACGGATATTTTGAAGCTATTTAATATTTATTTATTGTGGCATCTCTAACAAATAACTATTAATGCATAAAGAATAACGGATATTTTGAAGCTATTTAATATTTATTTATTGTGGCATCTCTAACAAGTGTTACCCTTATTACAAGAGATGCAGTGTAGATATATTCTGCTATATGCAGGTATGAGCGTTATAGCATGTAAATTAAAATTAAAATAATCATCCTAACTAAAATAAACTTTAATCATGGTTGCAGGAGATGGATCGATGCCGTAACTTGCTACTATGACATCCCGTACTGATTGGTAAATTTAAGTCTTAAAAATTTGTTACATCAATAGTTCATTTTGTTTCATTTTAGTTATAATAATACTTTTTTACAACAGATGCAAACATACGGTATGGAGCTGACAAATCAATGTTGAGCAGTATGTAAATTTGATTCACAAGCTTTAATATATCAGTAATCGGAATTCTGGTATAAAAAGAAGGTACAAAGAATAACCGTGAGAAACGAACAAGCCTAGCGGGTACTCTTAAAGTTAATAGCAAAAGCAGCTTGCTATCATTAATCTTATTATTCCATAATTTATAACAAAATTTTAATGAATTTAAGGTACATAAACAATCAAAATATTTACATAACAGTACAAAATAACAGAATAACTAATGTCTAAATTAAGTATGAAAAAGAATTGCAATGGATAAAGTATAAAGGATCAACATATTTACAAATTCTATCAACATAGAATAACAAAATAATTCTATTTATATACTGCTCCACAAATGTACTGGACCACCCATAAAAATGTATTTATTACATTACGTCACAATATATATACCGTCTGTTCTATAAAAAAGGCCCCGCCTTCTAGCTACTTTATTAATTATTTTAGACCCAATAACCTTATATCAAATCAAATGGCACATAAAAACCTACATTTTAACACTATCAATTTTTTTTTATCTTCAATTGTTTCAGAGTGGTGACGTCACGTGCAATTTTTTTAAATGACACTGTATATTTTTTGACATTTTCTGGTAGAGGTTTTTTTTCTCTTTTCAACAATATAAATATTTTATGCCCTTACATAAGAAAATTTTCGAGAAAAATTAAAAAACTTTTTTATCGGTGGGAGGCCACCATACAAAACTATAAACAAAAGTGTAACTCAGAAAAACAAAACAATAAACACTTTAGATTATTCTGAAATCTGACAGTTAAAGCGTTTGGCTACTATTTGTTTTGTTTTTCTGAGTTACACTTTTGCTTACAGTTTTGTATCATGGCCTCCCACTGTGAAAAAGTTTTGTAATTTTTCACGAAAATTTTTTTATGCAAGTGCATGAAATATTTATATTGTTGAAAAGAGAAAAAAACCTCTACCAGAAAATGTCAAAAAATATATACCGTGTCATTTAAAAAAATTGCACGTGACGTCACCACTCTGAAACAATTGAAGATAAAAAAATTTTGATAGTGTTAAAATGTAGGTTTTTATGCGCCATTTGATTTGATATAAGGTTTATTGGGTCTAAAATAAATAATAAAGTAGCTAGAAGGCGGGGCCTTTTTTATAGAACAGACTGTATACAGTGTGTCCCCGGATAGGTGAAACAACTCTTGTGAAAGGTAAAAAATTCTCGATTTAAATTTTCATTTTTTGGGGTTCAGCCCCCCTGCTTCGTTAAAGGCGAATTTCTAACATCATTTCAGTTTTGAAAAATCAAGTATGCCTTGGAAATTTTTAAAAATCTATTTTTCTGTAAGGTAAAGTACCCTTTATGTGGTAAATACGACAAAAAGTTATAAAGAAAAGTTGTTTAGAATCAACATCTAGGCCCCTATACCAAATTTCAAAATCCGCGGCCAACTTTGATTTCTCACATTTTCTTTCAAGTTTATTTCCCAAATCAAAGAATTTTATTTTTATTATGAAATAAAAAACTTTGTTAAACGTAAAATTCTTTGATTTGGGACCTAAACATAAAAAGAAATTGAGAGATCAAAGTTGGCTGAGGATTTTGAAATTTGGTATAGAGGCCTATGTGTTGATTCTAAACAACTTTTTTTAATAACTTTTTGTCGTATTTGCCACATATAAGGTACTTTACCTCACAGAAAAATAGGTTTTTTAAAATTTCCAAGGCATACTTGATCTCTCAGAACTAAAATTATGTTGGAAATTCGCCTTTAACCAAGCAGGGCTGAACCCCAAAAAATGAAAATTTAAATCGAGAATTTTTTACCTTTCACAAGAGTCGTTTCACCTATCCGGGGACACACTGTATATAAAAGCTTTTGTTTTATAGTATACTCATATTAAGCATATTTAATTTCACTATTCTCAAATATCAACTGAAGAATTAACAAAATCATATTAATAAAATTATGAAACTATAAAAAACTATATTTCACAAAAATAAGACGAATCACAAAAAAAGGTTTAATTAATAGTTCTTTGAGTCTCTCCAGAACGTTTAAAAATCTTTGGCAACAATTCGGCATACTTTGTATGCAATGTGCTATCAATATTTGGGCAAAATTCAAAATTTTACAATGATATTTTATTAATGGACTTCGTTTTCTTTAAACAGAATTATGAAAAGAAATGCTTTTTATAGCGACACAATCATGAAAGGTTACCAAAAATTTCATGACTGCCCTTTTGGAAAATATTTTTAAAAATTGCACCAATATATGCAAATGGTCCAGTTCATTTGTGGAGCAGTATATTTACAGAGTTCACATAACCACTTTCCTTTAGGAATTTTTTTAATTGTAGGCATGCTGAATGGTACCATTTTATTCTACATTTTCTGTCATAACATTTTACCATTTGTTCGCCGTCGTCTGGTTTCCTACAGTGACACCATAGCTGCAATCCATAATTAAAATAGGTACATAACATTGTAACAGATAATTCACAAAATTACAAACCTCTTCATCATATATGCCTATTACGATGTCACTGGAAATTGAACCGACACCTATAGCTCACATGTCCATGGGGATGTCGTCTGAACTTGGACCAGCACTCGTAGATGGCATATCCATGGCGATGTCACTACAACTTGAATCCAAACCAGTGGTCATAGATGGCAGAACTAATGTTAGAATCTAGTAATTTCCAAGTTTTGTATTGGTAACACTTTTGACATCTATCATATTGACATTAAATCGTTAACCTTATTTAAGCTAAACGACTCAATAAATCGGAGGCGTACTCATCATTGTGGTATGGCGCATTTCAAAACAGAATTAATAACACACACAAAAATAGCGACAATAGCAATAACAAAATAACAGATTTAACAAAATCAACAGCAATTTTCACACTTTGACTTGCACAATATCGCAAGATAGTCCAGTTACATTAGACGGACAACCGCAGCATCTGCCGAAAAAATCAAAGTGAGCTGAAATTTTGCATACACCTTTATTTTGAAATTACAAATAATGTCTCAAAAGTCCCCATCGATATGGCGCTTGCGTTTTGAGTTATTCAAGGTCAAAGGTCACAGAAATAAGTTTTTCGCAAATATCTCGCTTTCTATGGGTCGTATGACTTTTTTAGTTATTACAAAAAATGAAGGCTAGGAAATTCTCTACAAAAAAGATTATATAGCTTTTTTACATACAACTAACCGTTCAGTAAATAACACACTATTAAGTTTTGCAGACGGGTTTTACTTCTTTTTACGATAAAGAAAGTATTGGATTCACCCCAAAAATTCGGAAACTGGGTTTTCAACACATCTTCACGTTGTAGAGTCCCCTGAACCCAAAAAACATGTTTTTGCTCATTGGTCTGTGTGTCCGTCCGTCGGTCTGTCTGCCAACAGAATAACTCATTAACGAAAAGAGGTATGGCGTTGAAACTTCATATATAAGTTTTTTGTACTATCTAAATGCGACAGCAAGCTTCTGAAGAAAATCACATAACCGGTGTGTATTGATGTGAGATAAGTGATTTTTCAGTTGAATACCTCTAAAATTCAACTTGAAAATCACTCATCTCAATCAATCCACATATAAAATGTAATAAAAATGTATAGTTTGAAAAAACTCGTTGGAGCCGTTTTTGAAACACAAGAGTAAACATCATACTTCCGGTTATGTGATTTTCTTCAAAAGATAGCTGTCGCGTTTAGAAAATACACAAAACTTATATTTGAAGTTTCAACGCCATACCTCTTTCCGTTTATGAGATATTCTGTTCGCAGACAGACAGACAGACCGACCAATGAACAAAAACACGTGTTTTTGGGTTCAGGGGACTCTAAAACGTGAAGATCTGTTGAAAACTCAATTTAGAATTTTTGGGGTGAATGCAATACTTCCTTTATCGTAAAAGGAAGTAAAACCCGTCTGCAAAACTCAACAGTGTGTTATTTACTGAATGGTTAGTTGTACGTAAAGCACCTGTATAATCTTTTTTGTAGAGAATTTCCTAGCCTTCATTTTTTGTAATAACTAAAAAAGTCATACGACCCATAGAAAGCGAGATATTTGCGAAAAACTTATTTCTGTGACCTTTGACGTTGAATAACTCAAATCGCAAGCGCCATATCGATGGGGACTTTTGAGACATTATTTGTAATGTCAAAGGTGTATGCAAAATCTCAGCTCACTTGGATTTTTTCGGCAGGCCGATCCTACTGTATGTGGCCTAAGAGATTTTTGTAGGTATAGATTATAGTACAAATACATAAAATTGTGGGTTGAAGATACGAAAAGTCTATGTGACGAGTGTCCAGTATTGTTATACCGGGTGACCATAAATATCTGAGATCTCGGTAGCCATGGAATTAGCTACTTATAAATGTTGGGTTAGTATTATATTTCAATTACAATAAGTATTGGTACCTATGTAATGTAATAAAATGCAATAAGAGGAGGAGAATGTGCCCCGGATTCTGCAGTTTAGCCTACAACTCGATTATAAAAATCTCCTGTTCTAACTCCATTATTTATTGCAATCAGTAATAATTTTTGACAGACAGGAATTTTAGTTGTGATGACATTAATGACATTTATTAGTTTAGTTGTATTCATCGCTTTAGTAAAGCGGTGTTGATTCCAAAGGTAATGTGATATCAGATATTTATGGCCACCCGGTATAAAGAACAAGGTGTTGAAAGTGATTTAGGGCTTCTTGATATCAACGATTTTGCTTTGATAATAATGACGTCTTTTCAAATTCAACAGTTGCTACAATTTACTTACTTTACTTAACCGGCGTTACAATCCTTTGTGGATTTTAGCCTCCTTTACAACGTTGTTCCACCGGGCTCTGTCCTGTGCGACTCGTCTCCAGTTGAGCACCCTTAAGGTTCTCAAGTCCCGCTGAACACCGTCTAGCCATCTTTCCTTGGGTCTTCCCCTGGTCCTTCCGTAGTCCGGCCTCCATTCGAAAACGCTTTTTACTGCCCTGTCACTCGCCATCCGCTCGACATGCCCCAACCACCTGAGTCTTTGTGCTTTCACAAGACGCACTATATCTGCACCACTTATTAGCACGTCTAATTCCACGTTCGTTCTACGCCGTGGGCCATTCATGTCTTGCACTGGGCCCCATATCTTCCTCATTATTGCTCTTTCTGCAGTTCGTAGTGCGTTTTGGTCTCTCATTGTTAACGACCACGTCTCGCACCCGTAGATCATCACTGGCCTTATCATTGACTTATACACCTTCCATTTGGATGCACGTTGCAGTATTTTCGATTTCATCAGATTCTTGTACATAAAATAAATTTTGTTTCCATTTGTAAACTTTAACCACACTTTTACAAACATAAACGGCAAGGATCGGTTACGTCACCGATGGCATCGGTAGGTCGGCACGACTCGGGTCAGAATATGCAGGGTTGCCAGACTGAGCGCATGCCCGTTTTAAAAATGTACTTTTGTAGGAAACGGTTTCAGAATGTACCAGATTCTTAGAATTGTACCAGGTCTGGCAACGCTGCTAATATCAAGACGCCGCCCACATGTGTAACAGCACATAGACCAGGAGTTGATTTATTTGACCTTGGGAAGTGTTCTGCTTTATTATAGAGTTATGATGTGACTAACAGTCTAATCATTAGTTACACAAATATGGAAAAATATGTAATTTAAACCAAATTTATACATTAAATAACAATGGGATAAGTTAAGCAAGATAAGATGTTGAAAGTGAGTTTAAAACTTTAATAGTATATTGTATGTTAAGAGCTGAAAGTGCATTCTTGCCGCTTGCGCATGAATATTGCTGGTTGAGACGAAGTCGAAACCAGCAATCATGCAAAAGCGGCAAGCGCACTTAGCTCGAAACATACATACTATTTTTTCGACGACTGAGCATATTATTAAAGGAAAATATCAAATTTCGTTTTATCGCAAACATTAATTGACAATCAAGTTAACATTACTCGCGCAGTCTATTAGACATGTGACGCGATTATTTCGACAAATGACGGGCATTGTCAAGGAAACATTCGGACGTGGCTACCTATTTTGTTCACGCGGAAACCCAAAACGCTCGGCGAGCGGCAAAATGATGAAAACGCACGCTCAGCGGCAAATGTCAACTTTCTGTTGTCAAATGACAGTGGGAAAAATCTACTTTCGATGTCAGTCGTCGAACAAATAATTTACAGTTATATGTCAACAACAAACATGCTACAGATTGGGAAATTTTGATTGTTTTCAATGGCTTCCACGATCAAGTTTATTTTTGATCTCCATATATGTAATATCGGCCGCATGTTATTTAACAGTTTTCATACGATCTAATACAAGTGGCAAATTTTACGATATGTAATTATAATACAGGGTGTAAAAAAAGTGTGGAATATAGCAAATATTTCAAAAACAACCGGAGATGAATTTTTCAAAATTGCCAGACTTATATAGGTAAAAGCGGTGCATCTAGGAAGGACAAAACCGTTTCTGTAACTGTACAGGGTTAGTCAGAAAAAATACCAACTTTTGTATTTTAAATTGGACACCCTGTATATTAACGAGGAATCAAATAGTCCTTCAAAAGACAAATTCAACGATATAGGGTTTGACGGATTTATCTGTCAAAATGACAGATGTGGGGTGACTCAAAGAATACCGTTTACAACAATAGACCGGTTAATATTGAAGCTTTAAAGGATCATATTAGAAATGAGATTCGTCAAATTCGATGGGATACTTTTGACAACGTTTTACGAGAATTTAAAGACAGTATCCCATCGAATTTGACGTATCTCATTTCTAATATGATCCTTTAAAGCTTCAATATTAACCGGTCTATTGTTGTAAACCGTATTCTTTGAGTCACCCCACATCTGTCATTTTGACAGATAAATCCGTCAAATCCTATATCGTTGAATTTGTCTTTTGAAGGACTATTGGATTCCCTGGTAATATACAGGGTGTCCAATTTAAAATACAAAAGTTGGTATTTTTTCTGACTAACCCTGTACAGTTACAGAAACGGTTTTGTCCTTCCTAGATGCATCGTTTTGATCTATATAAGTCTGGCAATTTTGAAAAATTCATCTCCGGTAGTTTTTGAAATATTTGCTATATTCCAGACTTTTTTTACACCCTGTATAATGTAAATAAAACTTACTAGTAACCCGACTCCTGCACGTAAGTTGGTAGTGTAGCAACGAATGTATATTACAAACCGAGGTAGAAAGTGTTTCATTCCTTTCGAGAGATTAAGTATGTATACTATTTTATTCGCAACCACTTTATTCTAAACAATAATTGGAAAAATTATTATATTATGATACGACAGGTTGTGACGCGCATGAAGGGATCAACGAGATTCCCAGTGTTCCTACCTACTCAGCGGTCGGGAATGGATTCATTTCCAACCGGCAATCACTTTTCCGACCGGTTGGAAAGTTACAAGTTGGGAATAGCTCATTTTCCAACTTTTTAAAAGTCAGTAATGATCTTATTACATATATGGTTGCGAATAAAATTTGTTTTTTAGTGACTTAGAACATTGCACGTTAATTTGATAGCTCGTTAACAATTATAACGGCCGTTGGTGTTAAATTTTAACGGTCTTGGCTGTTATGGGTAACATTTCTATCAAGAATATAGTACCTACTGATATAGTACAATAACATGTCGGTATTACGAAAACATCTTTAACATATATTTTCCAATCTGGTATGGAATTTTTTTTATGATTTTTAGTTTTTACTCCCCTGGTCTAAAAGAATAAGGAAGTATTGTAATCGCGAAAAAATCACCTTTCGAGATTTCTTCAGATTTTTACGTTTCAGGGTTTCTGGATGACGAAAAACAGGTTTTCTCAATTCCGTCCGTCTGTTTGTCTGTTGGCGGTATAACTCAAAAACTATATGTTGTAGGAAGACGATAGTTTGCATGCAGATTATAAGTTTATCTGGCATAAAACTGAGACAATTTCAGACAAATATATGCAGGGTGAGCACCTTTAAAAATTATCTTTTGTTTATTTTTGATATAAAATTTTAAATAGATGAAAGTAATAATTTGCGCATATGTCAAGCTGTACACTTAAAGAAAGGAGGACCCAACAGATACACGATGATGATGCAAAAGAGTCAAAACATTTCAACAATAAGACCGTTCTGTTAAATACAGCCGTGCGTCGCAATCGTAGCAGTGATGCATGGCTTAGTCTAACATATCGATACGGTTACACTCGCATACGCAGGTGATGTAGAATGAATCCCACCACCGGTAATTTTCTTAAGTTGGTCATTGATTTAATTTGCATAACCAAGTAGTTTATTGTATCAATATTATTGGGCTCGTTGCGATATTTTTAACCCTAGTTTTTTTTAATTTTTAAAATTCTTTAGAGTGACTTGCCTGGGACTTTCAGAGTAAACCAATTCCAAGAAACGTTCTTTCCCTCACTATTCTTTGGCCGCTTTTCAATTTGTTTTATTTTCAAATTGATTCAGTTTGAATTACCGAGTGGTTCCTTTTATCGTTTCAGTATTATTAGAAACGTTAAGATATTTTTACACCTAGTTGACTTTAATTTTTCAAAATATTTAGTTTCACAACTTCTACTTCTTTTATTTACACAAGGTAAAAATAATAATTTTCATATAGCTCAGGTTTTATCATTGGCGAAAACGAGACCTAACAGATACAGGGTAAACATCAGAAATGGGACAGAATACTATGGTATCTTTATAACGCAGCAGAAACTCGTTGAATTCTTGGCGCAGTTATTCTAGCGGCAGTCCAGAAGCTCCCGTCCCATATTGGCTTGGCAGCGGAGTTCAAACCCCAACAGACTAAATTTTTTTTGTTTGCAAATTGATCTAATTCGCGGGAGGAAGGTTCCGTGTAAACCCCTTTACAGATCTTTTCATCTAAGCTGATTCTAGTTTATCGTTCATCTTTCTTTCTCTCTCTCTCTCTCCCACTTTTTCTTTTTTGGAAGCAAAATTTTCCTTAGAGTTTCGGATTTATGGAGCTATTTGTTAGCTTTGGCATGAAAATCGCCAATGAGGAAAATTTAATAACAATGTAAATCATTTATGGCTCAAGTAACGTCATTATGAAAGATATCCATTTCTTCATCGTTGTGTTGGTGCATATACCCAAACTTTTATTGTATATCGTTTATTCACTTGCAATAATTACAAAAATTACACGATAACAAAATCGCTTTGTGATTATATTGTTTGGAGTATATTTACTTCGACACGAAGTGTATGAAGTATTGAAATTCCCTCATATCGAAAACCACTCTGAGTCAAATATCTCTAAAATTCGAGCCAACCGACTAATGAACCCACTATATCAAATCTCCGTCTCGGCGGTGCGGATCTTTTGGTGAAGATCCCAGCCCACTAGATCAATCCCTCGTATTGGGGGGTGCCTAAACGTGCTGTGCGGGTGATGTATGTTCGTATGTGTACACGATTCCGGTCGCCAGGAACCTTCCTGAAGTCTTGGATCGTTTTCATACGATAGGTCCTCCGAAAATGAAGGCAACATCAACTTTTGAGCTATGGTCGTCGGCAAAAAAAATTTTTTTTTTTGATTTTTTTTTTAATAAATAACTGGTTCATAGCATTTCATTGTATTAGCGAAACGGAGTGATGCTGAGTATCGAAGTATTCTTGGAAAGCACGGAAGGGCGCTTTTCTTGGGTGGGGGGTACCGCATATTTTTTACTTAGAAGTGTGCACATGTGCTATCATTATTACCAGTACGTTAGGACATTTCTTTAAATTTCCTTATTACTTGTCATAGTTCAATTACGCCCCAGTTTATTTACTTCAGCTCTTTTTCAATTTCCGGTAGTTCCTTGTCTGAAGGCAGCGTAACGTTGTAGCTCAGAATTTTAATTGTTTTAGATTTTAGTTATGTTTCTAAAGGTGTGTCTACTTCAAGCTATTGTCTCTGCTCCAAAATCCATAGGCATGACCGAATTTTCTTTAATGTGAGATTCTGAACTCTGGGCTGTACTCACATGAACTATTCTCGGTTTTGTTAATATTTGAACATATCTTGAAGCCCTTTCCTCACCTGTTGGCAAGCTTCTTAAGAAGAAGACATAGAAAATATAGATCCCTAACCCTCGAATATTCTAATAGCATCGGGATCGAAAGCAAAAGATAAAAAAAGAAGTATATCCCAAGACAGGCTGAAGAAGAAAGGAGACCCAGCTGGGGTACCTGAAGATTGCTGCCATTCACTAGATGTGAGCCCTTCAAGACTATTAACAACAATAGCATAACTTTTTAACTCGCGTATATATGTAATATTTTAACTGGAATCATGCTTAAACAATACTGCTACATAAAAAGAAGATACAACACTCTGGAGAAACTACAGTCCGATCAGCTTCCTATGTCATTTACGTATAGAAGCTAACCAAACAACTAAAAAGAAACCAGTTATACTTTTATCAACCGAGAAAACAGGCGGGTTTTAGACGAGACTAGGGTACAAATGGCTATCAGGTCTTAAAGGTTCTAATTGACGAAGTTATAGCATAGCATAGCAAGCCACAAGTCCTATAGCTTTAGTAGCATTATGGAAAGAAGCTCGTATACAGTATAGATACACACAATTAATAGAACACATTTCTAGCAGTGTCACAGCTAGTATTCAGCTCTACGAACTCACCAAGTGGCATAGTAAGGGATGGAAAGAGCAATGTTAGGGATAACAAATAGCAATAAAATACCCAACACACTTATAAGACAAAAAACTAAAGTAATAATAACGTGAAAATATCAAGCTCTATCAAAAGACACGGTGCTAAAGTAGCGGATATCGTGAAACGAATTTCTAATGAACGATAATAGCTGGACTAACAAAACATTAGAGTCAAAGCAGTAAAAAAACCGTTCCAAAGTACCGCAAAGGCGGCCATATTGCATTAGAATTGGCATTGTTCCATGAAATATGGAACCTTATTAGATGTGATATTTTGTAATTTTTCTCCGAAATCCACAATTTTAAGGTAATATATGGTATTGTAATTACAATCACCAACGTGATTAAACAGATCCCTTACTTACGTTGGGCACAGGCATCCTCCTGGTTATAAGGACCCTTCCACGATGTTTCCTTACAGATGGTTGAAAAATTCCGAGACACTGCACTTTATGACAACGCTCGCACTTTTGTAGTCAAGCCAAATTTCCGCACCTGAGAACTGGTTTCAAGGCCGCAATTAACCCCAACAGAGTAACACTTGGTTACCAGCTCCATCAACAGACGTGAGTGGTTATCAAACATTTTTAGTTCCAGAATTGGTCACCGAGCAGCACCGTCGTACGCAGTAACAAAATGGGGATTTTCGACCGCTGCAGCTTATTCCGCTGGTATGAAAAGTAAGTGATGTACCTGCTCGGGCATTTAGAACCCAGCGATCGTATACTGAATCATAAAGATCTGTTTTATTTCAATGTTATATTGCATCATGGAGAGCTTGTGGCATATTTGAATGTTATGGTACTAACTTTATAAGTATATTAACGAATGACTTTGATCAAAACAAGTTGAAAAACTGAAAACAAAGTTTATTTTTTCAATATTACGTGGAGTGTAGTCGTTCAGTTTTGTATGCTCCCGATGGCACATACATTTTATTAAATCAAATTTAGTTTTAATATCTAGATATAGTAATAGAGGTAATAAGAGATGTTCCTGGTCTAATCAATTAAAGCAATCAACGTACTCAGGCTATTGACCTAGCAACAGCCACTTGTCTGCGAAAAACCAATTCGTAGGCTGCGTTTCGAGAGAAACAATATGGATTTTGGTTTTGTTCATAGTTTCTTTGAACACTTGCTTATTGAAAGAAATCTTGTCGTAACACCAAGACTTGTTAATAGTACTTCGTACGAAGATCCCATTCAAAAGCTCATATTTAAAGAATCAATATGCAGTTCCTTAACATTTTTAAATTTTTTTGTAATAGGTATACACTGGCTCCAACTAGGCTGAGATACATTTTACAGTATTTCGTAATAATTAACCTCCAGATGAAATTTCATAGCTATCTGTATGCAAAAAACAACATAACATGCTTTTGAGTATACATGGTTTTAATAGTTAAGTCGGCACTATTGCTAACCTTGTTATTATTGGAGCTACAAAGTCAGTTAAGTAGGCAAACTAGTAGTATTTTTTCGCCAATTACGATGGTGAAAACGGAATCAAAATCGAACATCGTGTTTGCGAGTTATGTCATTGCCACAGCCCTTCTAGTTTACAAGCGAGCTCAAGAATGCCTGGAGCAAGAGGATGATGTTTTTGAGCATCTAATTTGAGTTTTATTTTTATAAGTTCATAGAATAATTTGAAATAAACGATGTTTCACTTCATGGATATTCTTTTTAATTTCTATTTTATGGTAAGGCAAAATTACCACTAACACAGCCACCTTGACGAATTTGAAAAATCATCAATACCCTTGTCATTTTTGACATTAGAAGAAAGGGTTATATGACACTTTTTGTTCAGAATTCAACTTCCTATCGATTTTGAATATTCTATACTGAGTGTCCCATTTGAAAAAATTTTACGTTTTGATATAACTCGCGAATGCGGTGTTCGATTTTGATTTGGTTTTCACCATCGTAATTGGAGAAAAAATACTGCTAGTTTGCGTACTTAACTGACCTTGTAGCTCCAATGATAACGAAGTTAGCAATAGAGCCGACTTAACTATGAAAACCGTGTATAATTGTGTACGAAATGGATACGCAAACTGCTGTGGTCTTTGTGCATGTACCCACCCATAATACAGACATTTTAATAAACGACACTCTTAAATCGTTAAACGTCTGAAATTATGTTTCTACAAAAAACTTGAATTTTTGAATGATTGTAACATTTTTCTATGCATGCAAACAGTTAAGCAACTTCTCTTCAAGAATTGTCTTGAAGAAAATCATTGTCGTAATACGCTTGCATTTCAAAAGTGTATAAGAGAAACGAGTAGAAAAAGTGGTAACTCTAAAAATTGCCTTTCTGTATTCTATATAAGGGAGCGTCCAAAAGTACTAAATTTAATAAATAAGAACTTTTACAATATTTCAACAATTTTCTCGAACACGTACACTCCATATGTAAATACGAGTATACAATATTTGACTATTTTTTATCGTTCTGGAAAGTGTGACGCCAGTCTAATGGCAGGTCCCTTTTTTACCAACTCCGTAAAATGGATTTTAAAATTTTAACTCCAGATTCGGATGGAACATGAATAGTAGAAACGAAAAGTCTGAAGGACCAACCTCCTATCTCGTAAGCAACATAGACAAAATGGTGAGCAAAGATCGATGTGTGTATTTGTTCATCTGTGCGTTTTTAAAATTTTTAAATCTTTACTTCAGATTGGAACAGAAAATGAAGAAGTAGAATAGCAACTACCCTTCTATCTCTTAAGGAACAGCGACAACATTACAAATAAATGAAAAAAATTAACAAAATTTTAAGTGCTGACTTGGAGTTTGTTTGCGCCGCCTTCCAATTTTGCGTTTTGTAGTATTCATGTCACATTGTTACGCATCACCTCGCGTGGTTGTCTAGTCCAGAGAAATTAGTAGAGAAAATAAAAGCAAAACCTCGGAAAAATTACCTGAGCGCTGGACTTTGGTATGAGCCTTGATATTGCGGTTCTAAATAAAATGCCAAAAGTCCTCATCGATTCGAGTGCCGCTAAAAATTTTAAGGGGGAGCAAAGGTCACCAAAAACGGTGTTTCGTGAATATCTCGGTAACGGTCACTTATACAGAAAAAATATTGATTATCAAATTTGTAGCTTATAAAATTTCTAACAAAAAAGATATCATGACTTTTATTCTTAAAAGTAACCGTTTTGGAGATAATTCGATTTACAGAGTTGAAACGTGCACTCTTTTCCACACCACCTTCGAGGTAGAGTACAAGGTGCGTTTTTTTATCATGTGGTGTCCCCAGTAGGCATATTCCACGTTTACTTTTGTTTGACAAATGTTTATTTTTAAAAAAATTATTATGAACTTGTTCATTAATCAATTTTGGATTCAAAACGGGAGTTATTAATATTCATCTTCAGACTCTATTTCGATCGGTATGCTCTCCTCTTCATCATCTTCTTCTTCTTCTTCTTCTTGTTTTTCTGCTGTCTTCCCTATTTCCATAGATTCAGCCAGGAAACGTGATGAATCTACATCTTCAGTGGAGTCGCAAGTATCGACGTCATTTATATCGGGTGTTACATTTAAGCAAGACTGACGAGAAAAAGTTTTTTTTTCGGATTTTGTTCACAACGTTGTTTATAGTGTAGTCATAGTGACGCTCTCCAAAACACCCATTTATCACTCTACCCAACCCTCTACCTTAAAATAATTCCAGGTTTCTTAAAATTTCTTAAGTAATTTGTTTGAAGAAAAAATACTATATGTACTGTTATTCGGAACAAACGTATCTGTATGTGGCTCGGCTGTAATTATCTGCCTCGCAAGCTCCTCAGATAAACAGTCCAGCCACGCCAAATGAAGTATAATTTTTGCTCCTAATAACATAATATACCAATATGCTCCTGCACGAATAGCAAGCAGATGTCCCTTGAGGTTTTATGACAACGGAGGGAAACTGTTCGGAGCACATTCCTTCTCTATCTAGACAACAGTGTACTTTAATATGTGTTTCTTTCTATTTTTATGGGCTCTGAAACAAAGAAATTCTGGAATATTTCAAGTCGCAACTCCAATGAGATATACATGGCATTGAGGAGTGCATCTATTCGTTACAACTCTGTAAATCGAATTATCTCCAAAACGGTTACTTTTACGAGTAAAAGTCATATCTTTATTGTTAGAAATTTTATAACCTACAAATTTGATAATTAATGTTTTTTCTGTATAAGTGACCGTTAACGAGATATTCACGAAATACCGTTTTTGGTGATCTTTGCCCCCCTCCCCCTTAACATTTTTAGCGGCACTCAAATCGTGGAGGACTTTTGACATTTTGTTTAGAACCACAATATCAAGGCTCATACCGAAATCCAGCTTTCTGGGAATTATTCCGAAGAGCAATGTCTAATTTTTCTGGACTAGTCTGTGAGTACGCCGTTTGTATTTCTCGTGCTACCTCACGCCTCCATTCTTGGCCTCGCGTAGATAAGTTCTATGAATTGGCATCTGTTTCGAGACGCGTTGTTTTCCAACCTCGTTGGGGAAACGACAAGATGCCGAGGTAGCAGTATGAATTTCTGAGGATAAATTTTGGCTGCTGTTAGTTTTGATGGTGTTTATGTGAGTCCACACTCTTGGACTGGATTATTTTAGTCCCCGAATTTCGATATGAGGGAATGCTGCCCCGTGTTTCGCAAATTGTCTGGAATTTGGTCCGGGGTAAGTAAAGAGTTCGCTTCGAAATATTCTGTCGATCTTGTATGCTATCGTGGATTTTTTCCTCCCTTACAGCACCTCGTGCCAGATTTGAGGCTTTAGCTATAGCTGGTTTTTCACTTGCACGTGCGGACGTTTCATGCGCTGGTATTTTTCTAGATCCCCGGACCCGCTTTGACCCCTGCTGCAGATGCTGTTTGAGCGCAGGAGAGGATCCGACAAGGAGGCTTACCTTCAGGTCTGATTTGTCCCAGTATCGCACGGTGAAATCCCCACTGAACCACCAGCTTCTGGCCGCCCGAATTTGGTGCCAAACGATTCCGAAAATTGTGAGTTCGCACCTGGAATCGCAAATTCGCCGCTGTAATATTTGCTTGTCCCTAAATCTATTTTTAATTTGTGCAATAAGGCCATTGCTTTATTGATGTATTACAAACGGTGAGTATTAATTTTCGTTCTTGTCTGAGGTACCTCAGGCTATTACTACTAAATTTTCCAAATATAATTAGTTGTAGCAGGTAATATTGTGGTCACCTACGATTCTGATAGTGGACCTATAATTTGTGATATTTATATGTACTGTGATCCTAAATTTTTTGGAAATTATACTGTGATTATGTAATCGTATTTGAAGCTCCTCTTTCAGGAACTGTGTTTGTGCATAACCATTGTGAGTTTACGAATTCTCGTTGAACACCTGGGTGCACTCGCCGTATGTAATACAAAAAAAATCGCACTGGACATTCATATCTCTTACTTTCTTCTATCGACTAATCTGTTAAAAACCTGCACTCTTTCTTCGACTGAGCTGGCGGCTGGTAATTGCACCCGAGTGTAAAAAGTAAATTTTCTGAAAGAATCACCAATCACAACTTCTTTAGGTTATATGAGTATAAGATTCTAGATCTACTACTTTACAAGCCAAATATTCAAAGTCATCTTATACTGTTTGCAAGTCAGTAGAATTAGCTCATAAATTCTTCTCTTTCTCAGAGTGCTGTATCTTATCAGACGTTATGGCGAGTGTCAAAGCGAAATTTTTAATTCCCCTGTAAACCTGTACTTGTATTGTAAAAGATGTATGATTGAATGGTCAGCTTAATCCTTTTGCATTTTTTATGGAGATATCTCATAGAACAACTTATAAAGTTCGATATTTCCCACAACGGTCACCAAATTATTCCTGGGTTAGGATATTATCAAGGAACAAATGGAGAGCAGCTTGTAAATTTTATTTAAGTTTTCTATCACTTTATTTATTCCATAGAACCTCACTACATAATATTTTTTTCCTTTTGCACTAAGCCGCACATTATTCAGAATGCACACCACCAATTATGCACTTGTTTCCTGGCTTTACAGCCAATTTGTCTTTAGGTTCGTGTCCCTACATGCATTAATCAGCCTAGCGCACGTAAATCCGCTAATCGCAGGAAATAAAGTGAACTTTCCATTTATACCAGCGGATAAAAGCAGCAAATGCGCAAGGTTAGTGAAACTCGAATCTATTATAGTTAATGTAAATAAATGCTCATACAGGCTAGAGGAAGACGGCCGGCGCGAAGAACATAATCAGCGGTTTCAGTCACACGCCGCCTTCCCACATTCAACAAAGGAAAAAAAACGAACTGGAATTATGTAGGCAATTAAAGAGAAATGCACTTCTGAGCCGCAGTCTCTCAATTTTTAGGGCTGCCTCGCATATCGCGTTGATCTAACCTTGCTGGCGATCATGATTTGGCACTTGAAGGCTGGTTTATTTTCTATCTTCAAATATAAGTTTGTCTAACTTTCAGTATCTTCACTTGGTTTTTAAAGAGTACCTGGCCATGATTTAAGTTATTATGCTCAATTTACAACAATAGTGGACAACTTGTGCTGCTGGTATATCTTATATTGAATGCCACGTTAGTAGGTCTGGCGTTTTCAAAATTTATACATAAAATAACAATTGTTAATACACTTATGTACAATACAAAAATATTTCATACGATTTAAAAGCGGTTCAAAGTATGTGTCAAGTGCACGCCGCATGCGACACTCTGGAGTGAGATAAGGAAGAACATTTAATCCATATTTGTCTCCAATCTTGATAGACCATGTAATGAAGAATATAAAGACAAGTACATGACGTTACTACAAGTTAAAGTCTTTAGTGCAATTAGCAAAAAAGAATAAAGGAAAAATACCCACAACTTACAAGTTTAAAAGGAAGCGTTAAAGAAATATCGATTGAGGATAAATATGTAACGTTTCGCCCAGCAGAAACGCGTTCTTCTGAATTAAAATTAATTCGTGCGTTTTTCCCTAGCGATTTCTACGTTACGTTACGAGTTTGAAATTTTGACCCCCGCGGCCAACTACGTCATCCAGAGATCCCCGCTCCACGTATTGCGCTGCTCTCCCACTTAGAATGCCCGAAGTGGATGCTAGATGCACGAAGCACGAAGAGGAGCCCATAAAAGCCGCTTCACGACCGTTCCAGGGGCATTCATTGTCATTCATTAGCATTCATTGACATTTATTCGCATTCACTCCCTCCCTTCATTCCCTTCCTAATCCTGTCCGACCGTTTAAAGAGAATTTCCCGAATATACTTTGGATCTCGATATCCTTTAGTATTTCCCGTAGCTAAAGTTGAACCGATGCCTCCACTCCTGGAGACCGCGTTCCTAGCTAACATTTAAATAAGTCCAAATTTCCTGAAGGATCAGTTTTCTGAGGCGATGCTCCACCAGTGGGGAAACCGTTTCGCTGATCAAACCAATGCCTGTTATAACCTGGACTTAGCGTAGATTGTTGGCCCAAATTCCGGTGTCAAATAATTGTATCAAAATTTCCTGGAGGACGTATTCGAAACGAGTGTTTAACAACCAGGCCGTTTCATATGTCAATTTCATAGTGATAATGCCATCAGCCTAACAACGTAAATTTGCCCGACCCGACCGTATCAGATTTCATTTTATTGAGGCCCCATACATCGCTTATCTTGAAGGACATTTGAGTTTGTACTTAATATTTGTTGACTACATAGTTCTACTCACCGTTTCAAACAACTTCCCATCGCATCTCCGGAGAGCGACCGCCGCAACGATCTTAACCTGCTGTGTGCGGAAGATACGAAGCAGGGCCCTAGGTGGACAATCATCGTCAGCTCCCATACCGTCGTATCCCGCACAAACACAATACCGAACTCCCGGGATTTGCAACCTTAGCACGGTGTGGTAAGGCGTAAATTATAACATACTCAAATGAACCTATATTTGCAGCTACACGTGTATTCGACATTGAACCTGATATTCGAGCCCGAAGGTTGGCACCACCGCGAATTAATTTGGGCAAATCGACTTCCCGACCAGTGGCGTTCAGTCGATTTTTCCAAAACTCGGCCTGCCGGACCATCGACACACGGATGCAAAACGGGTTGCCGGGACGTAAGGAACTCACAACAGGACGTCCCGTATAATTATTAAATTCATGGTAAAATACATTTTATCTTGTTCTAATCAATAATACCAATGTTTGTAAATACATTACAATATAATTAAACTGTCTAAAATTATCCTGGTGTTTGTTTGCTGATTTCCAAGTGTATATCTGACTGAACCAAATTAACTCCGACTGAGAAAGCTACCCGAAGGTAATTTATTAAATTCATTAGGCCTTATTAGCAGAGGGCTAGGACGTTACAAATATAGTCAAAAGAAACACAAATACAATATCGAGAAACTCCCAGAATATTCATATTAGGCTATAATGGCAAGAGGAAATAAAAAAGGCAGTTTTTATGCTTATATACCGTAAATTAAAAGAGAAAGAATAGATGTGTAAGGGCCAAGGAAACTACAGTACTAAAAAACTCTAAATAGAAAAGAAACATGAACACTGACATATGTCTTCTATTCTAAGAATAAGAATCGAAGAAATAACAGTCCCTTTTATATACACACAAAAACACTAATATGTAGAAAATACAAATAAAAATAGCTCATTATATAAATACTAACACCAAAATCTGATTAGAAACGTAGGCAAAAAAAGATCAAAACATTTGACTCGTTCATGGTAAGTCAAGTCTATGACTTATGGCCCATTGTTTGACGAGTCGAGTAACGGACCGTTTATTGCTCTTGCAATTGGCCCGGCAGCATTATGGAGAGAGTTAAGTCTGCAGCCCTATCTGTAGCTATGATGAGATGTAAACGAATCAAATTTGTGACTTTAAAACGTTTTCTTAAAGTACACGCACAATTGGCTACAAACACCCACTGATTTATATGCTCCGTTATACGAAGAAATTATAAGAACCGCAAGGGTAAAGTCTATTAGACATAGAAAGAGTCAATTTTATGTGGTGATTTGACGTATTGTTCAATGCCAGTAACTGTGCTAGTAAAAGAGGCTTGGAAAATGGGAAAGACGACAAAGAGGGAACGATAAATAGAGTGACCAAATAAAAAAGCAGATGAGGCCGGACTGGAAGAAAACAAAAAAATATCAAGAGAGAGAAAGAGAGAGAGAAACATGTACAAAGAAAATCGATGAAGACGGCAAGTAGCAAAACCAACTTCAACACTGACATTAGTGGATAGAACAGAACTTGATTATAAATACACGTATATTTTATTTAGTATCTAATAAAAACATATTAGTCTTGGACGTATTCAGCATGATAAGGAAATATCCGGTTCCACTTACTATTGCTCTGAATTTTTCGAAATACGTAATATAACTAAATACCATAAATTGTATATTAATATTATGACACTCGTATATCGATATGAAATACGTGTCTACCAAAATGGGTTCACGGTTTGTCGATAGCTACATGAATTGAAAAAAATCGTTTAGAATTATGCGCGAGAAATAGTATTTAACATTACAAGCCAGGTAAAACAGGTTTTACTGGCGATAGGATTGGGATGACTGGCGAGCCGTTAGGCGAGCCTGTCATATCCTTGAGCCAGTAAAAATGGTTACCTGGCGTGTATTGTTGAATGTTTTATTTGTTCCTCACTTGTAAATAACTAGAAATTCACCATTTATTCAAAATGTCAAACTGACAAGCAACTAAACTAATCAATATGACACATACTAAGGAAGACAACTCTGGCTTTGCACGCTATCATTTATCTATGAGCACGCTTGTAAAATATAACATGCTAGCCAGTAAAAAATTTACTGGCTAGCCAGTTAAGAAACATTTTCAAGGTGAATACAGTGACTTGATAAATTGATGTTTACAAGTGAGGAACAAATAAAGGACATTTACTATTTTGCATGTTTGTTGCGTTTCAAAAGTACTGTGATTTGTTGCTCAACTCTGTCAGTGCCCACAGATATTATTATTAAAGTTTCATGTTATTTTATTCCTGCTTTCGATAAACTGCAATATAAAGTACTGGTGGTTATAGTGTATTGTTTATTATATCATAAAGCTCCAACAGGTTTTTGAAAGAGAGGCCAAATGCAAAAATTACTTTGGAAATTAATAGAACCTTTTAAATGCAACGGTAAAATATTAAGTAATAGAAAACATTTTGAAAGAACATGGGCATGTTATTCTTAGCTTATCTCAATACCATTATCAAAATGTTTATCCGACATCTGGAAATAGTGTTGTAACCATTGCGAACATTTAATCATATATAATGGAACCAGTGGATTCTTGAATACCAAATAATTATTTCTGTTTACGCGAGATATATTAGATTGCTTAAATCGAGTAGAAAAAGAAATAATTTTATAATTAAGAAGACACGAATTGTATACCGCTAGATTATATCACGAGTCAATAAACAATGTTTGAACAGTTTATTTATAAATAATACTAAAAGTACAACTACTGTGGTTACTATGACAATTGTACTTTGAAAGTATTTGACTATCAGTTATTAGTCAAGGAGGTATATAATTATCACAGCTGCTATGTACATTATCAAAAGTTAGTGCAGCGTAACTATGCATTTTTACAGTTTTTCATTGGTCGTGTTATAGGGAGTCGTATAATCAGACTAATATTACATGTAGTATTTTTTTTGTGTAAAAAGATTTGTGTAGGTACATTAAGTATACGTAATTGCAAAAAAGTCACATTTAGAGATTTCTTCAGATCTTCACGTCAGAGTCCCGAGATGACGAAAAACATCTTTTCTCAATTCTATTCGTCTGTATTACTGTTCGTCTGTATGACTGTCTGGCAGTCTGTGTGTCTATTTGTCGGACTTAGCTTAAATGTATTTGTTGAAGGAAGAGCATATTTTGCATACAGATTAGATGTCTACCTCTCTCGAAACTGAATATATTTTCGGTCAAATATACACAGGGTGGACACCTTAAAAAATAAAATTGTGTCTCTCTTTGTTTTAACTCAAGAACTATAATATAAGTCAAGGTAAATTGTTTTACAACGTTCAAGTTTCTACTGTTGAAAAATAGGCATATTTTGGACCCAACAGGTATATTGTAAACGCCTTCAAAAATACATCCTTCTTTTCCTATGACATTTTCAAAACCCTTAGTTTCAAAAGGCTTACTTGCGGGGGAAGTTCCGAGTAAAGTTCTTTACTTATTTCTTTAATGAATCCTGGTAAAATTGATAATGCATAGCTCACGCGGGTAGCTCATACTTGCACCAGTCAAGGTAGTTTCATTATAACACGAATAGATACCTTCTGGGTACGATATTGATTTATATTAAGGGAACATATAAAAACCGAAACCACCTTGAAACTGAAGTCAACAGACAGCTTTGACTATGATTTGCAATGTTACTGAAGTGCTGCTTCTTGTGAGAGGGAACTCGGAAGATTTATGATCCTCTTTGTGGTATCTGAAACAGCTAAACAACAAACGTTTTCCTTTTCCTTATCCCTAACATAGAAAGTGATAGATTTGCTTACATTTTAAAACTGTGACTTATTGCAAGAAAAAATCACCCTGGGCAATTTGAAAAACATATCATTGATCTATGAAATGAATTAGTGGTGAATTAGTAGGCTATGATGAGAACTTACCGTCACGTAAAGTGCACGGTCGCTGCGTAGATACTCCCTTCCGCTATCATCCACAGCAGAAGAGATTTTTCATCAAGACTCGTTTGTGCCGTACTTAAAATGTGAGCGACCTGAATAACAAGTAAAACGCTCTGAGAAGGTATGCCTGTGTCACAAGCCCTGACACATTATTTTCATACATTGCTGGAGCCGCTGGGTTTTAGTAGGCTTTAGACAGTTTACCAAAATAGAGCAACTGATTTCTTCCAATAAGGATACTTTTCCGTTATACTAAACGAAAGTCGTCTACGAGTTTCAATTACACTGTGGAAAACGCTGCATTGGGAAAGCAGAGCACTCAGTAAAGAATAAGCGTGCATCAAGGGAATTCGACCAACTTTGATCAATATGTTGATACAATATTGGGATTGAAACCAATCCTTGGGCATTAATGTCAATAAAAACATTGCACACAATTATGGAAAAAATATAAGACGGTGTAAGTGAGAAGATTATTTTTTGCTATAGATTCTTTGAAGACATGTAATTGCAACTGCAAATAAATTAGTCGCGATAACTAACGAGTCAAAAATAAAATTGTTATTGCAGTCATAAAATTTAAATAACAAACATTTTATGATTAATATCCTCGCTGTTATAGACAAGAAAAGAACAATCGCTATAGGTTTCAGAACTAAATTTATTATTGAAAAACGGAAAGTTACTTGTGATGGGCCAAGATTGAAATAATAGTAGTTTGTATACCAAGGCACTGAAGTTTAGGTTTTTATCATGAATGTAGATTTAGTTGCCGAGCCCCGTAGGGCCAAGGTAAATAAACCACATAAGGGATAAAAAGGAACTTCAGTGCTGAAGAGTACATTATGTTTTATGTGAAATCGAGAAATCGTGAAATTACAACATTTTAACCAACATTTGTAGGTTATGTTAACGTTTGACGTTTATCTGTAGCCTCGCCACCTACAAAAAATCTGTAAAATAATGGATTACTTTACTGCGGATTTCTCATATTTTAATGACGATTTCGAAGTACTTTAATGCCGATTTCAAATAAAATATGATTTTCTTAATTCATTATTATCGTCATTTTTTTAGTGATTTGTTCCGATTCCATATTTGGATTTTTTCTATTTGCATATTTTGGAGTGGAAGGAAGAAAGCAATAAAGTGTAAACAAAAATATGTAGTAGGAATTATATTAAGTATTTTGTTATTTATTTTGTTGCTTCATGTTTAAATACTGAAAACGGGATCTTGTTGAACTCACTCAAAGTGATATTAGAAAATTATTTTCTAATCAAGATAACGGATTAGGCAGCTGCGCATCTTGTTGAGAATTCCGAAGCGTTTAGCCAGCCCAAATCTTTGAGCGTTTGTTGAGAGCTGATGCCCAATGATTCATTAAGGTTCGTGAGGGTACAACTATTTGGTCATAGCTATAATTTTGTAATTTGTGAAATGTACTTCTATTTATCCAGAGATTTTTCAAATTCCCTTGACTTTTATCTTTGTTTTATCTAGACTGTATTGGGCCGAGCGGCTACATTTTTGACAGATTCTAAAAACGTCTTCAAACTTCACCTTTGCTACTGTAACTTTCTAATTTCTTTGGTAACAGACGGTGCTTCCTGTGTTGTGCCACTAAACCAGTGATTCCCAAAGTAGGCAATACAGCCCCTTGGGGGGCGGTGGAACGATCCAATGGGGCGATAGTAGCCTCGGGTGCATTTGGGGGGCGGTGAATAAAAATAAGGGGGCAGTGTTTATACCTTTTGTTACTTTATTTATTCAGTCTGTTTATTAAAATACGTTTATTCTCAGTTTCTTTAATTTTACTTTATCACACCCTTTAATACACCATCCAGAAATTAAATACCATTATAATAAAGAGTTTTTATTACGTATTCAAATTTGCTTTTACTCAAAACACAGGTTAGAAATTCGAAAAAAAATCGGCTATTTTAAAAATATTATTTTCGCTAGCATTATTAAATTTATACCAAATTCCTATACGATATATTTTACTATAACATTTCATAATTGACTTTTTCAGATAATTATTTGAGTTTGGCTTTCACTTGAATTATTCCGATTGTCAGCTAATGCAAATTAAAATCTAAGTTCTGATGTTACCAAACAACTATCCTAACTAAATCAACTTATATGCGCGCACCTTTTTAATAAACTATTCACAATTTAACAGTAATTGTATCTAATGTATCATTCATTAAACAATTCTCAAATGTTTATGTTGTACTTTTAATGTATAAATCCCCCCTTGTACTTTTTAATTGGTAATTAATTTATTCTTTCAAAGTAATTTCCTACCTAGATTTACTCGTATAGATAATTATCAGTCTCAAGAAGCTATCACTACAATATCTTTCTGTTGGTTTGCTTAACGAATATAGATTTCCAGGGGACGTTGAGTAATTTTTTTTCTGAAAAGGGGGCGGTAGGCCAAATAAGTTTAAGAACCACTGCACTAAACGGATAGGTAAACGCCTTAGATAAGCACCCTTAAGGTCTCATCAAAGCATTACTTGCTCTGGTAACGATATTCACTCTTAATTTATTTTGGTAATACTATGCACATGAAAAGTCATTCATAACAGCCGCCGAGCATTAAAGATCACGTAACCTTTAAAAGTAAAGTCATCCATAATGGCCGCCTGTCGTTAAGCATTTTTAAATTATGTTTAATAAATTCTTATTAAAACATATACATTTCTTGCATACAAAAATGACATTTTCGGATTATTTAGGGTACAAAAAATGGAACATTAAAGTCTTAGTGCTTTAAAGTAAAATATTAAAGTTCAAGTACTTTAAAACTATACGTCAGTTGTTGACATGAAATTTGAAATGATTTACAACTTTTTATTTAAAATTCATTAAACTTGCAGTATGAAATAAACCGTTGTATTCACCTCCAACGAAAAGTGTTTTTAAAGGTCCTCGCAAGTAATTCCGTCCTCGGCTCACGCCTCGGCCGTAAACAACTTTCTCGTTCTTTAAAATGCCACTTTTCGTTGTAGATAAGTAAACTACTATTTTATTACCAAAAAATCTTGAACGACGCACGGCCGATACACAAATAACAGCCTAACGACGTTGGTAACTAGAACAGTATGGTTTGTCTTTTTTTTTATTGCTTTGGTAACTATGATATATTTATAATCCGTGCACCCTGGCTTATAAGTGTTTTAATCTTGGTAAAGACGTTTGTAGCAAATTATGGGATTGCTGGCTATTATATCTATTTACAGCTTGTAAATTCAGCTCAACGTAGTCCAGGGAAGGCGTTGTCATCACATACGCTATCCTTGCATTGACACCAATCAACAGCCTCACACTCTCTCTCTCCACACCACCCCACGGCGGCGGCGGACCAGCGAGCAATCTCTCTCTTTACCTCCTCCTCCGTTGTTGTTGTTGGAGAGTTTTTTTTAAGTATTTGCTTTGAATTTTATTCTATGTTCCAGAATTGTCATACTTTGTAAGATTTGCTTGATTGACATCTTTACTAAAATGTTCCAGTTTCGTCGTTCAGCTTCTTTTACTCTTTCCAACGCTATTTACTTCTGTATATCATATTCCTCTCTAAATTTCTCTGCTTTTCAAGCTCCTTTCTTCTTGTTTTTCAGTTCACTAGTTGGCCCTCTTCTGTTGCTTTTTATTACACCTCCTTGTCTTACGGATCTCTGGATATTATTTCATCTCAGAAAAACCATAGTCACTAATTCAGCTCAAAGTTTTCTAACTAGAATAATCCTCATTCACGTAAATCACGAGTTCCAACGAGGTCAAGAGTGAGTATGGCATCATATCTGTTGCCGCTCCAGTTATGAATAATTCAGAGTTGATTCTGGAACCAGCGAATACAATTTCGAGTGTAAACTGAATTTTAAAGATCACCTTGACCGAATTTAAATAATTTGGAGAGATGCACACAGAGAGCGATTTTTCTAAAAAACTACTGACACGATTGAAAAAATTATAAACATTGATATACAAAATCGAATAACCAATTCTATATATATATATATATATTAGTCAACAGCATATAACATTCAATTTAAAAACTATACAAATTATTATAGGTAATTTACGTTCCTGGGGCCTGAAACTTTCCAAAGATAAACTATTGAAAACTGGCAACTACTTTATTGGTTTGCTGTAAACGAAGTGAACAGAATATTTAAAGTTGCAAACCTGGCCCCGAAGTACTGCTAGGTTTTTATTATTATGTTATGTAATTTATTCCTTCACAATTGCTACTATAAACGAAGGCTTATGTTTGTAGTTTTGCATTTGCAGTGCATAATTTCTGTATGATATACCTTTTCACCATCTACCACTTAAACTATACTTTTATATTTACATTAGTACATATAGTGTGTTCCAGGAGATTTAGAAATAATAAAAGCGTAACAATAACAATTGACTATATGCTACTAATTTCTATAGTAAAGTAATGTAACGTATAAAAACAAGCTGAGATTAACACAGGTGTTAACGTTTACATACGTACATTATTATAACTGTAAAAGTAAATTACGGTCCATTTCAGATAAGAATTCTAATTTATCGTTACAGAAATGCAAGTAAGTGTGAACTAAGGAATCTTTCATGTCTGCGGTTTGCTGTAAAACTGATATAAGTGTTTTGTAATATATATTGTTATGAACTGCCTGTTTGTTATTTATTTTGAATACAAAATTAATATTTTTAGGGCAAATCAGCACACAATTCTCAGGTTAATTTATTATTGTGCTTACTTTGCCTGTCTAACTTAAGACTAGTTAAAATGAAATATAAGCCCCTTTGTTATTATTTTATTTAACTGCAATACTTTATACTAGCTCACGGCAAAACACAAAAACCCTTTTCTCAGGTGTGATCAGAATTTAACTATATTCAAAATGTATCTTTACTTTTAAGTTATTTGTCTCAAACTAGCTCATATGCTCGCTTTCAGTAGTTTATATTTGTAACCTCAATCTGACAGATAAAACACATAAAGCGGTTTGTACGTACAGCGTGAATTTGAACTTTTTAATAGTGAAAATAGGCGGGAAAGCGTCAGGTAAATAATTTAAATATTTTGCTTAGCAACAAAACCCCCACTTCATTGTTATTAGGAAGACGCAGGACCCACGCCAACAAGCAATTGTTTCTGATGCTTGAAAATTTCCGAAAAAACGCAGATTCTGATGACGCCTTCCAACTTGCGAAGCCCACGGAGTATTTGGACTCTTGGAAAAGAGCTAGATCCCTTCAGCAAGGTTTATTCTTGTATTTAAATAGTTTTCCCAAATTTTGTCACTTGTATTGCAGTTAGTTCCTACCTTGTAAAATCTTGTCGAACTGGAAACGATGGAGACGCTCCCCTGGCTGAAAATCTCTCTCAGGATGCACCTGCACACTCTGCTGATGTCCTAGATTGCTGACGTCTGGGTTCCGATGCTTAAATTGGTCGTAGACGAACGGAAAACTCAGGTGATCGGCTGCCGTTCCCACTCGAAGGCGATTTTAGAAAAATGTAAATTTATAGTCGTAGATCTGGCTACAAACACTTCCACAGGTAGCTGAATACTTTGACAATAAAACTGGGTACTTTTTATATTGGTAAAACACTTTTATTACCGTAAAAACATTAATTAAAGAGGAGCACAATTTGCCCAAGCTTCCAGTAATTTAATTCAATTGTTCTCTTCTTATTCACAACAAAAAAGCATCACGTTTCTATGTTACGGTGACCTGCTATTAATTAGAAATTAGTTTTGATAACAAATAGCTATGAACGGAGTAAAGTTTGAATACATAAATCTTAAATTAACATTTTCTTAAACCTAAAAAAATTGTCCTTAGCTTATAACTATCATTGTTTCTTCTCGTTACACACACAAACGTTTTAAAATTACTGCTCTGCTTTTTGCACTTTGTGTTTTTATTAAAGCACTGGTATTTGGGTTCACCATTTTAACAAGTCACTTGCTTTTCTATTCTTCCGTTGCCTAATTCTGGATTGCTCTTTGCAATTTTCTATTGTATTGTTATCTTGCTTTCATCTACCTTTTAGATTGATCGCCTTTTCACTTGCCTTTGCTTTTATTAATAACTGCGCTCATTTAGTATGCACATAACTAACTTTTTGTGTCAATTACTTTCGTTTGGTCTGACTTTAAATATGCCTAAACCTATCATTTTGATTGTATTATTTTACTAAAACTTCAAATTCAAACCCTCTGAGATATGCTTTGCTTTTGCGTGCCTTTACCCGACTAATTACTGCTTCTCGCATCTCATTACCAATGCATTTAATACTTTTATTATTGTTTAAAATTGCAATTATATAAAATATTGCAACTCTGTGCTTTATTGACTTGGTTAAATATTTCGCACTGCAAACACAGCCAAAGAGATAAAATCTATTTGAAACTATTTGCAAAGCGACGTTTGTTCCGCCCTCGTTATTATAATTTGGTTCCCTTTCAGTTGATAGCTAGCTCAGACGTCAATGCGAAACACCCGTTTGTTACCTCAGTTGTGGCCGAAAAAGCCAACACAGCTTTGCTTCGGGCTCGTCCCATCCAATTCTTTAAATCTGAAAATAAACCACTAAGCCCGCTAGAAATAAAATTCAAAGCTGGTTGCATAAATGTTAATGCACTGTATTTGTTGGTTTATATACATACAAATAAAAGAATTACAAAACGACAATAAGCAAACAATATACGCCGACTCGCTTTTAAAATTTGGCATTAACACATGCTGTAAAAAACCAAAAGTTAAAGTTGGGTTTGCAGTTTTACGAGCTAAAAGCTAAATTCTACTCGTAATTACAGTTTTTACCAAATATAAGTACTAATATTTCAAACATTAAAGCTAACATAAAAGTTCGCAACAATATCTTTTACCCCAAATTCACTTTAATCTGGCCCTGTTTACGCGCCAAGCTGCTGTCAGCTAGTTGCTGACGGTGCAACTATGCCTTGAAGTCGGCGCCGCAATTCAATGTTAAAATATAGTGCAATTATGTGCTGTCCTCCACGTGTAGTGCCACTTAACACTGGATTGTGGATTTGATCGAATATCTTGGTCGTAAACGGACTAACCTGCTTTCAGCTTTGCTGCCAGCTAAATAGCGAATCTGGTTCCTCTATTGGCTTCGTTGATCACTTGCTGAAGTAACTACCTGCTGAGAGTTATATGGACCTCGGGGCTGCTTTCCAAGGTTGTACTGCACTTCTGGGGCTGGATATTAACCCCAATAAAGAAACGTTGGCTACTAGCTTGACATGCCACCGCTCACTTGTACAATTTTACTTAAAGACCGCCAACTGCGGTTTTATTTTTAGATACATAGACGTTGCTCGGACTAAGCGTTCAAATTCACTTGGGCGTGATTTCAAATACATAATGCGTTCTTAATCTAATTAATGCAGTATTAAAGTTGCAGGTCGGTTTTACACTAGAGGGTTTAAATATTGAAGATCTCTGTTAAGACAAATCAGGCCCGTTACACGATTCTTTCAGTGTGGATTTTTATTGTTTTCTTTTATCGTGAACCTACTCAAGCACTGGTAAAAGTATTTGTAACATAATTAATTTGCTCGAGTGCACGTAACACACCAAATCTGCCGGTCTGCACCCTCTCCTGAACGGATTGTACAAGGGAAAGTTCATCAGCTTTCTAAAGTATAGTACAAGCCAAAAAAACTATATTGCTCTCCTTGCATACGTATTCTTGCATCAAGTCGACCTCAGGTTCTTCACTAAAAGGGGAGTCAGCTACTGGGTCCAATTTTGCAATTAATGGAAATTACTTGCTTCCATTCGTTATGATTTTAAATAAATACACAATCACTTGTTTAAAAAAAAATTCTAGACTTCAGCTTCATTTATTTAAACAAATTTGGTAACAGTTTGCCTTTTGGAGCTTTAAATTAATTTACTTTTACATTGTAAAATAGTTAACAAATGTTATGATTTTATGTAACAGTAAACTTTATTGTGTGCGTAACTGTGAGGACTATTCTGAAGCTTTTGTAACTTAGTCTTTGCGATCGTTTTTATTTGTTGATTACGACTATGCGTTGAAGCCTTTGCATGCAAACGAAGTTAACTGGTAGTTTTAAATGTGAGCTTATGCCGACCTTAATTTTAAGTACGTATGCTTCGCTTAATCGCTTCCGTGTGCTTCTAAATAAATTGTTTTGCCTATAGTATGCTATTGCATTGAACCCTTTACAATAATTGTCATTAAGTATTTGGTCTAATAAAATTTGGTTGTTTACGTTTAATGTAATTATTATTATCTGATGCTAAAGATTTACAGTTTGAGCAATTTCTGTTTTTCTTCATTATTTGTGAATTTTATGTATTTTGAGGTTTGCGTTTCCTTCTGTAGATTTTCTGGTTTGGACTGCCTCGAACCTGTAGCGCGCTATGACATACCTCCTGCTTATGAGTCAGCTGACTTATTTGCTGCACACTTTGGCAATCTCAAACCACAGTACATATTTTAGAGTCAGTATTGTTATTATTATTGAAAAATATCACACTGAATTCCAGGTGCAGCATCCTATCCAAACGTTCGGCATTTAGAAACTTTACATTGGGCAACGGAAATTATTGCTTTGGAAGAGGTGGAGCACTCCTTCAGCTTCTGGCTAGCTTAATTTTCATTAATACATTTTACAATTTTAGGATAAGGTTTCTTACTCGTTTTTGTAGTTTATTGCTAGAATAAGTAATTTATAACACGTGACAAAACCTCATTTTAACTTATTGTGTGCATGTGAAGGTTCAAATACAATTTTATTTATATTGCCGTCATAATTAATGTCTAGTTGAGCAACTTGCGCAATCTGTGTTAAATATTGCTTTAGAACTTGATTGCTAAATATTTTTGTAGATTATATTTGGTTGTACAATACTTATCTTTTTCCTGTTAACATACCTAAGTTTCTCATATTTGATCTAACTTAATGTTATTATTTGGGGAACATTGTACACATCCTATACTCTCTTGCATACTATTTAATCTGTATTTTTGAATAATGGTTAATAAAGCTCTTCCAGCTTCTGATATACTTTTCTGTGCATATGGGGTAATAGAGGTGACACTTTCCTTTGCTAACAAATATATCTTCTTCACGAAGTCAGTTTTGTATTTTTTCGTACAAATCGTATATAATGGGCAGCTTTTCACAAAATAAAAATGTATAAAAAAAATGCAAAGAGTAGAACAATACATGAAATATATTGAAATAATGGAAGTGTCTACAACTTACACAAAAGACGGTATAAAATGAAGCAATATGATATGGATATGGTAAAAACAGTTACATAAGCATTTAAAATATCACCAGACTTACCTATTTTGATTTATGAAATTAGCAGCAACGATATAAGGTTTCTTTCAGTGAAGGATTTTTGCTATCGCATCTTTTATATGCAATAAGACCGTTGTAATGAAGGTCGTCGGCAAGTCACTTGTAGTAATTACACGTCTAGATTGTATACCAGTGGTGCTGCTGTGTGAAATAACTCGTTCTTCCATAATGTGCGCCAGGCAATTTGTATGCAAATGAAGATACACTGCTTGATCAAATGTGCCATCATAAACATTCTCATTGACCGAGAAGGCACGCCACAGAATCTGTCACCTTCCGGTGATAAATTGCTGTTTCTGTACTGCAGAACTTCCTCATTACGTTGCGCTGCACGCATAAGTAAAACTCCTAATTACTAATTAGCAGTGCTTTCTTAAATAATTTGATTGTCTGCTAAAGAAAGCGCTGTTAAATTGTTGGTGTAATGTAAGCAGATTGAAAGAAAGTTACATATTTTATTTGGTGTTGTCCGTTTCTAACTTCCTCGTTCAATAGGTTTTGGCCCAAGAGTTCGTTAGGTGTTTGCTTTTACCTTAATGTAGTGGTATCCTTGTAGATTTACATTATTAGTTTACTGATCAGGTATAATTTATATTATTCAGGAGTGTAACCGAAATCAAGAGCAGAGGAAGGAATAGCCATTGTAGTATCTGAAGATTGAAATAAACGAGTATGTAAATAAGACTGAAGCATTAAATCCAGAATATTGGCAATAGAAGTAGAATCGTAATGGCGAATTTATATGATGCAAATATACTCATCAACAGAGGGAGAAGAGAAAAAGGAAATAACATTTAATACAGACTTACCAAGGAAAATGCTTAAAATTAAAGAAGATAATGTCAGAATAATTAATAGTGCATACTGGAATGCTACAATTGGTAAAGATACATAAATAGAGGACTAGGCTTTATGGCAAAATATGGAAGAGAAATAATTTTGTTAAGTAGAATGATCTATCAATAAACATATTTGTTGGTAAAAGAAAATAGAAAAAATTTCAAGCGGTACAAAGTATAGTTAAACAGAATACATACAGGAACTAGATGACAAAATAGAGAACAAGAGGAAAATAATAATGGAAGAAAGATTGTAGTCATTTATAGGAATAATAATCCATACTGACCAATATCCCTATAGTTAATTAGCTTAATTTGTACACAAAGATTAAGAATAGCTACTAAGAATAAATTAGAATAAGAATAAGGGGCCTATGTGACCGAAAGACAAACAAACGACAATATACAGGCCCTGCAAAATACTAGAAAATGAAGAACAGGAATAGTCCTGACCTTTATAGCTATGTGGCACTTTTGTGTAGGCAACAATATTAAGCAAATCACTTACCGTTATGAAAAACATAAATAAGAAATTAAAGTTTACAATGTAGATTGAGAAAAATCGAATACATTCAAAATGCCAAAAGGAATCAAACAAGGAGTTAGTCTGGCCCCAGTTCCATTCAAAATATTAAACGATAAACTATTAATAAACACAAGCGATAGATCAAAACGACAATAAACAGCAAGAGGATATAATAGGTTAATACTTACAGTAATAGTTAATAGTAAATAGTTAAAGTAGATAAACTCAGGCAAGCAGACGATATAGTTTTACTAGAAGACGTTCATGAAAAAATTAAACAACATACATCTAACCCTTACGAACTAAAAAAGTGAAAATGTAATAAAACATTAATAAATATAAAACAGTGATACTAAATAATAAAGCACAAGTTAAAGAAAGAGGACAAAAACATTCAAAAACAGAAAATAAAAATAGAGCACACACATTAATACCTATAATATAGATTTAGACAAATCCAATAGAACAACACAAGCGAATACATATTTAATATGCACATAAAGTAGAAATTGCAACAAAAAACTTTTAAAAAATCACGAATAATACACGTTACAGTCTTTTTCTACAATAATTTTGTTTTGTAATTTCGGCAACATTCTAACTGCGGAACGGATTATGTCAACAAGACCATCCGTCCATTCTTTGTAGTAGCAAAACCAAAAATCCCATTCTTCAACATTGTGCAATTTAATACGTTTAGATGTGTCTGTGTGATCGGTTCTACATAATTCAATTTCTAAATCACTGATTAATGGTCTAGACCTAAAAGAATTAACACAGAAAAACAAGGGATAAGTTAAAGAACACGTGGAAACATACATTTAGGACTCAAAACCAATCCTATTCGAACACAAAAAATCACATCTTAGATATCTGCGTAGTTGCGAATATGAAAACTATACCACGCAACTTAAACATTATGAAGTAATTTGAATCAGATTCTCCCTTTAAAAAGGTTCACCTGGTGCGGCTGAAAGGTTGCTCCCTGCCTGTGGCAAAGTTGTACCACTAAAAGAAGGTGGGTTATAATTCAGAGGGAGTCGAAAAGACACCGAAATCAAAATAATTTAAATTAAGGCGATGAAATAATTAGGCCCGACAAAAGTCTATTGTTGGAGTCCGACGTCAACTTAATGAACGTCAACGAAATCCCCAATAGGCAGTACAGAAGTTGTAAATATCCAGTCCTCCCATGGCATTGTAATGCGCACAAATTCAAGATCAGAGCTGGCCAAAAACACATCCGATTTGTTTAGGCGGTTGTAGTATTCTCTATAAAAGATAATCAATAGCGTCAAAACGTCTGCTTCGTTGGAAACCTTCTGCCTTTAGACCGAGCACAGAATTGTCGACTATGTCACGCGTTGGCAAGCCGCAACGACAATCAGTGCGAAAATGACGCGACAATTAAAAAAATTGAAATATCCTAACAAGCACTATACGAGTAGAATGTGATCTTTATAAGTGCCCTAGTATTTTTGAAAAAGTCCGAATAATTACTTTCGCTTACGGTTTTATGATTGGATTAAGGGTAGATCACAATTTTGATGTAGTCAATGTATTAATATCTTAGGAACATTTTTCGATGTAAATATAATTGTTTATAGTAATTGAAATTGACTGATAAACGTAAAAACAACCTCTACAATTTGCAAAATCAGTTACTGCTAATTAATAGTTACTACTTGTAATAATTCTCAATCAAGCTTAAAATTGAATAAAAATGACATGCGTAGAGGGGTATTGCCTATTTTTCTAGAGATATTTAGGTATTAAGTTATATTTTTGAAGAGACTGCAGTTTTAATTTAATTTATTACAAGACATGGATGATTTGAGAGGAATAGACCAATAAAATCGATTTAGATGGAAATAAAAACGAATTAAAAAAGAATCAATAGTCTAAAAACAGTTAGAGTAAAAACAAATTACGCAATTACAAAAGTGATGGGGTTGATACTATATTTAGCCCAGTTATATTAAGCAAACTTTAAGGGAAACCTAAATAAAAAATAATGTAGTTTTGATTTTTGGGACAAACGTACCTTAGTGCCTTCGAAGCGACCCCTGAAAATTCTCCGTCTCTGGAGTGCCGGCGCCATAGTGTTTTGAAGTCAAGGCACTTGTATATCAACACTGACATTTCAAGAAATGTTATAAAGCTGTTTACATAATGGTAACTTTATTTATCTTTGAGAATACAGTGGTTCAGGCTGGTATAGTAGAACAATTTTATCTCATTTTTTATTATTACAACACTATATGAAAAAATGTATTGGACCGGTAGCTACCAAAAATGGCAGAGAAAAAGCAATTGCTGTAGTAATTAATTTATATTTTAAAGGCGGTTGACCTCTAATCTATTCTCATATTTTTAAATTGAAACAACTGCTTGAAATTAACAGCTGTAGTGTTTTCCTTATTAGTTCTACTTTACGATTTACGATTTCTCACATCTAACTAGAAACGCCAGATTCATACCGTATGCAAATAAGGAAAAACTTAATTTCCTTGGCTAAACACAAAAATCTTTTACGAACATGATGAGTAGACTTCCCTTTCCTTCATTAAATTGATACGTGAGCCAGAGATTTGCTTCGCTAATTATTTTGAAGAGGCACTCACATTCTCTCGACCTGACAAGAGCATAGCGGTAAGAATGCATGATTTTAGATGAATGTTATGATGTGCGTAATACAACCGGTATTACTTCAAAAGTTGAAGTAGGTAAATCAATCTGTAATTAGTGGCGGCATGCTGCGGACTGTGCTTTCTCCTACACGTGAAACAGTCTTGCCGATCTTTATGGTACTATATAGGCTGCAGAATATGAAAAAGTATAGATAATGCAGTAGAACAAAGGAACTTAGAGCTGGCCCTTCGGAGGTATGGCGGATTTCTGTCAAACAAGCTATATCGCGAGGTATAGTCGAGTAAAAAGATATTATTAGAATAAAAATGCCTACTTTTACATTTTACATCGAGATTTTTTAAAAATTGCCTATAGAATTTAGAGTAGCTGAAGCCTTTTTTTATCATTTAGCTTCATCTCATAATCTGTTATTATTAACCATGTTGCTCTAGTAACCATAACCAAAATTATAAGAAAAGCAAGTAAAGGAGGGAAACCTGCCCGGATTCTGCAGTTTAGCCTTAATTTTGACTCCCCTAAAATAGTGCAAAAGAAAATATCTTTAAAAAACTCTTAATATATGAAAATATTAAAAAACCGATTCTATTAATTACAAAACAGACATAGAAAATCTTCAACCAATATACTGTAACATTCTCTAGTTAATTTTTTAAATTTAACAAAATTTATTTAACTAATTAAAACATATATATCACTTGATTTATTTTTAATATCAAACTACCCTTTTATCATAATAATTATTTAACTAGCTAGATTTCATAATTTCACATTTGTAATTTTGCAAAAGAAATTTATTACAAGTTTTAATTATAATTTAGAACCGTTTGAATTTATTTAGAAAAATAATGGTATTGTTAATTCTGTTCCACATATAAGATAAGGTAAGAATATAAAAAAATACATTCATTTAAAATCTAACCCTTTAACTCATTTTTAGTTTGATGTATATTGTATTTTTAAGAAGTTAGCTAAAGCCAATGAAACGTTAACATAAATGTATATAAATTTAAGAAATATTGGCTGATTAATTTTCCAAACTCATATTGGATCCGTACCTGGAAGATAGCTGTTATATATAAATAGCAACTATATTTGTGTATAACAGCTGTCTTCCAGGTACGGATCCAATATGAGTTTGGAAAATTAATCAGCCAATATTTCTTAAATTTATATACATTTATGTTAACGTTTCAATAACAAAGTAGTAGGGCAATTCGGAGAAGATGTAATTAATGATAATGGAGAAAGGATAATAGATATATGTGAATTGAACAATCTAAAAATTACAAACGGGTTCTACAAACATAAGGACATTCACAAATACACTTGGATACAGTACACTTGTAACCTAAGGTCTATAATAGACTACATTATTATAAAACAGCAAACATCAATAATACTAAAGGATGTAAGAGTAAAAAGAGGAACTGACCACAAATTATTGGTAGCATATCTGTACTTTCCATGGTTCAGACGGGGAAGCTATAACCGAATAAACAAAGAAGTAAACACAGAAAAAGCCGATTCCAAAGACAAGCCAAAGAGATTAAAAATACATCTGTTGCAAGGCGAAACAATACGAGATTTATATCAACGTAGATTGGACATGCAATTAATAGAATTTAACTATAATAGCATTGAGGAAACATACGAACACGTGAAACTTAGCATTAAACAAGCAGCTTTGGAAGCCTTAGGTAAAGAAGAAAGTAGACAGAAGAACTGGAATGTAGACATAAGTCAGAAAATGAAAGAAGTAATAAGGGAGAAAAAAATCCTGTACGGAAGATGGTTCAACACTAAAGCAGAAGAAGATTTACAAAAATATAGAGAAAAGAACAGAGAAACGAAGAGACTTATGAACAAGGAAAGAAATGAAAAATGGGAAAAAGCATGTCAGGAAATAGAACAATATATAGGAGGAACAAGAAGCACGGAATCGTGGAAAAAAATTAGGGCGCTAAAAACTAATACTACAGAAAAGATTAACATCCAATACATACCACAGAAAGAGTAGGAAAGTTACTACCGACAGTTACTAACAGAAAATAGACAACAATAGGAGACGAAGAAATAAAGAAAGCAATAAAAACACTAAAAAATAACAAATCGACCGGACCAGAAGGAATAGCGAACGAATTAATTAAGTATGGAACAGGCAAGCTATTCAGGATGTTAAGGGACATGTTTCAAAGAGCAATTAACGGTGAAAAGATACCAGATGAATGGAATGAGGCATATATAATTTCAATTTTTAAGAAAGGTGATAGAAAGAAATGCACTAATTACAGGGGGATCAGTATAATATCATCAATTGGCAGATTGTATGGAAAAATAATAAAAAACGAACTAGAAAAACAAATACAAAAGAAAATTGGAAAAGACCAAGCATGATTTACTGCTGGGCAATCTTGCGTTGACCACATATATACAATAAGACAATTAATAGAAAAGAAAAAAGCGAAAAACGGAGAGATCCACCTGGCATTTATTGACATAAAGAAAGCGTACGATTCGGTACCGAGAAACACGTTATGGGAAGCCATGCAAGAAATGGGAATAGAGAGAAATCTCATACAAGCAGTAAATGCGATTTACCAGAACAACAGAGTGCAAATTAAAACAGGACCAAATCTAAGCGATAAATTTCAAACAACTAAAGGACTCCTACAAGGTTGTTCGACGTCACCTACACTTTTTAAGATATACCTAGAAAATACTCTACAAAAACGGAAACAAAAATGCCAGGGAATGGGTGTCCCAGTACGCGACGACCATTTATATACCTTAAGCTTTGCGGATGACCAGGTGGTCATCGCGCAAGACGAAGAGGATCTCAGTTTTATGGTTAGAACGCTTAAAGAAAAATATACCAGAGCGGGGCTAGAAATCAATTTTGATAAAACGGAATACTTAACAACAAGCGAAGAAAGACCGGAGCTACTGGAAATAGATGAAGATACACAAATTAGAGAAAAAGGCAGATTCAAATACTTTGGAAGCATAATAACAAAGCAAGGAACATCAGACGAAGACATAAAATGTAGACTCGGACAAGCCAGAACTTGTATTAAACAACTAAATTCGGTACTATGGGATAAACATACAACTAGAAACACAAAAACAAGAATATATGGCTCAATGATAGAGAGTATGGCTCAGAAACATGGGTGATAAACAAAAGAAGCAGATCCAAAATCAACGCGGTTGAAATGGAATGCTGGAGGAGATGTTGTAGGATATTAAGAACTGACAGAATTCCCAATGAAGAGATAAGAAACCGAATGGTGGTACAGAAAGAGGCTACAAGTAGAATAGAGCAAAAGCAACTGAAGTGGTACGGGCACGTAGGATGAAGCAGTCACAGCAATTGGATAAAGAAAATAACGGAATGGAGCCCCATGGGAAGAAGGAAACGAGGCAGACCGAGAAGATCTTGGAGGAATGCCATAGATGAGGCTATGGAAAAGAGAGGGTTGGAGGAAGGAGATTGGGGAGACAAAAAATATTGGCGAAAGTGGCTGAGTGAAGGGAAATAGCGTCAGCTGTAAAAACTTTTTATATATATACGAGTATACAGTTGTTATTTGTGCTTCTGAGATCTGTCTTACGGTATATGTCAAATTCTGAGTGCCTCTTCCTGGTCCAAATCCTGCTTGGATATCCCTTAAAGTTGGTTTAGTCTTCAACCGTAGTTGTTTCTAAAGTATCATTTTGCCCATATATTTTAGCATCTCTGGTTTGATTCCATCTTCGCCGGCTCTTCTTCTTTTATTTCCTGCCGCTGAGTTCTCTGCTCTATTATTGATTGAGAAGGTCACTGAAATATTAGTGCTATCTTTCTGTTATTTCTTCTTCGGTCATTTAATCCGTCTTAATAAATCTGTCTTTGTTTTACACAACCCTTCTAGTATTCACAAGAGCATTTCTGCATTTCTTGATCTTTTTTAGCCTATTTTTTCACAAAAACTTTCCCACGCTTTCAACTTTGCCTTTTTGACCATCAGATTGACTTTTTCTCTTTGTATTCCTCGTAGCTTTGATTATCCTTCGAATTTACTAGTTTTTTCAGCATATCTTCTTGTTCTTTTTACGTCACCATTCCATTACGCCGTGAATTTTGTTGGAAAATTTGTGTAATACACAAATTTCTTCTGTTGTTTAAAGCATAATACTCTTAAATTGTGTCCACAATTCTTCTAAATCTGGAACGGAGGGCTATTATTTAATTTCTTCTGTTTATTGTTTATTGCCAGTTCGTATCTTGTTCTAAATTATTATTTCTGCAATTTGTATTTTCTGAGGTTTTAAAGCTGGATCATGGCCATCGCTTGGATCCTTGCTCGAGTTCATAAGGTGCAAAGCACATGAAGTCAAAGAATGCTTTGTGGTTATACACAAAGACTTCGTGGTCTAAGCTGAAATTTTATGTTAACAAGAATAATTCTTCAAGCGCCAGCGTGGCTCGGTGGTTAGAGCATTGGACTGCGGCGCGGAAGTCTGGAGTTCAAATCCCAGATCGATGCCTGGCGGGCAGCTTACCCAGTCGCTTTAAATAATTGGGAACCTGAGTTCGAAAGAATAAGGGGTAATAATGCGGTTGTCTAATGCGTGATGCTCACCACATCACCACGTGTCATGACACGCGACTGCCGGGTGTGATAGCGAGGATATGGAAGCTCTGACCTTCCGCCTTGCAGGCCAAGCTCCTTCATGGAGTGTTAGTGCCTCACCATTATTATATAAATAATTCTTCACAATAGTGTAGGCAGTGGATTGAAGTATCATTTGCTTCTACACCGAACTTGCAGTGTGTGTTTGTAGCCACCACTATTGTATGCATATGTATATCGATACGACAGTGTCCATTTTATATTTGTCTTATTCTTTCCTTCTGTATTTCAGGAGTTCTTGTGTCGGTTTATTGGAATGTTTTCTTGTTAAGGTTCTGAAATGCCTTGCACTAGGTTATTGTCTAAAGTTTGTAAAAATTTTATAGTAGCCAGCTTCTAATTTGTTTCCTAACGGTACTGTAAGATACGCTGAAAGTGGGCTCTATTCCTAGAAGCTGTTTTTGCTAGTTTAGTAGCTCTTTCGTTGCCTTTTATTCTGTTGTGCCCTGGTACTCCCAACAGAGTGAATATGTTGTGTTTCCCAAGGTCGTATACCACTTTAGATTTGAACTACTTTGAAGACAGTGCTTTAATCGCTTTGTTCGTTAGGATATCTATTATTTCTTGGTGGAACCTCCGCATCATTATTTGGGTAATGGTTAAAATTTGCGGTTGCTTCGGTTTTGAATTAGAATTGAAAATTCTGACTGTATTGCCTGGTTCCGCAATATATATGTTTACCCATATGTGTTCCACTTACGGCTTTTGCTCCGTCTCTGTATCAGTTTTCTCCTTTCAGTTTAGTTAATACATCCTTTGCATTCCAATCTAAACACTTTGGAAGATATACTTAAATGGTTCTTGGAATACTTCTTGTCTTTATATTGTCAGCTTGAGATTAAATATTTCTGTATGGTATCCCAACTGTTCAGGATAATGACCATATCCTTGTACGAGTATTTCAGCCGATATGCTCAGCAGCAGTATATTGACATTGTCGCCAATATACCAACACAAGTCGTTCCTTGACTGCCTACGTTATTGTGGGTGTAATAACCTTTGTAAATAGACAGCATACCATTTTTGGTCTTACTGCATGTTTTACCAAGCATCCTGTTGCAGGTCCACAATGTCCTGCAGGCGTTGTTTGCTACGTGTTCCTGATGGAAATTTAAGATCATTTTGATATCCAAAATCACACCCAAAAGGTGTTATAACATAGTGTCAAGTTCCTGTGCCGTTTGCTTATAGCTCCTTTTCGTAAGCGTTCATTCACAACAAGGATCTGCAAGAGATGCAAGAAAAACCCTCCCTGTGGATATTCTCCTGGTCACCGACATCTCACAGGTGTCTTATGAAGAGAAATGGTTATAATAATTGCTTTTGAGTAGTGTCGATCCCCTGTCATTCAGAGCTGGACGAATAGATTTAAATGAGGTGTTTTAAATTTTCATAAGCCCGAAGTCTTTCGACTGTAGTCTATTTCTCTAGCCAGGTCACAGGATTTTTTTGGCTGAAAGGCATATTAGTATCGATGCAGTGGAAAGCTGTGCTTCGCCCTTTATGGAACTATCTTTAAAAGTAATGACGGAAGAGTAGGTTGGTAGGTTTCGGCTTGGGTGTGTAGATTTATTTTCTCCGTTTTGATATAAATACTACCATTTCTACCTTTTCTTCGGTAATTTGGTATATGACCCAAGACTTGTCCTTATCATTAAAAATTCATTAGTTGATAGTTTATGCCAGTTCTGAACGAACAGTGCCGGGTAGATCCCGTCTCCACGTGGGGCGGTAAATGGTTCAAAGCTGTAAAGTGCACATTTGAGTTTAGTTAAGTTTACAACTTGTTTTATTATTGTCCAGTTCTCTTGTGTTTAGGTGCATTCCTAAACTGCATTAATTGGAGTTTTGCCCCCCAAGGAGCACAATATGTGTTTGTCTGGAGTAACACTTCCAGTGTTTTTTACTAGTTTTTTTCGGTTTGTAGTACACCTACCGCCTATGGTGGTTTGTCTTTATTTGATGCCTTTGTCTTGCATATTCTGGTATATTTTCAATTCCCTAGCAGTACTCTCTCTATTTGGATCATTTTGCTTTCTTCACTTTGTTGTCCTATTTTGCAAAGGCCGCTCTATAAGGGTCCCAGCTGTTTTACCAGAAATCCGGTTGTTTCACCATCTTTGAACGACTTCATTGTACGTTGTTGCGAAACAGCAACAGTCGAAGACCTTTTTTCATTGATACAGTGATGGCATCGTCTATATTTTCTAATTTAGAAGTGTTACTACCATTAAAAGGGTATTTCTTAAGATATACAACGACTAATAATGTGAGTTTGAAAGGAAATTTTCCAGTCACAAACTGCTGACAATGTTTTTAAAGATTTTTCCGCAACTTTTATGTTACCAAGAACGGAACAGTAATTTTTATTACTAAACCTGTAGTCACTTTAATATAATATATAGTTTTACCTACAGCTTGCTCAATTTCGTTGTAATTATAGCTCTATAGCACACTGAGCACATTTCTTCATATTGGTATGAAGTCCCCCAGAATTATTTCAGTTTAATAGTATTGTAGATCCCGCTCGGAGAACCGATGTCTTATGTCCTCCAGGATTTTATTATCCCTTCAATCATTAGGTAATTCGGCTCAAAAGGCCAATGTCCAAAGTCTCTTGGGATTATTCCAGTTTAATAGTATTGTAGATCTGTATCGGCCAAAGCTTAGATTCGGCTTGAAGGACTAATATCTGGAGTTGTCTAGTAATGTATGTTAGGAAGTGACTCAGAGAACGCAGTTTGTGAGCTAGGAGGACCAAGTTAATATGTTTGGTAGGTACTAAAAGGAACGAACTTTGTTAATGGGATACTGAAGGTGGTTAGGGTTGGAATAATTTCTATGAGCAGGAAGCCAATGCCAAATATTTGTTTTAAAACAATTGTAGTTGATGTTAACTCAGAGGGAAATAAACACAGTGGGTTTAAAACTGTATTGAAATAATAACACACTAATTCTGTATTTATACACAAGCTTTGTGGTGAGTGCTGAGTACACATTAAACTGTATTTACAATTATGAACAGAGTCAAGCGATTGCAGCTCCATCTAATAACATGGATTAAGAAATAAGGCCGCAGCAGTTACTATATCTAAACTAATTTATATATTGTCCCTAAAATTAACACAGTCATTAACATAGTCTAAGTCTAAACAATAATTTATTCTAGCATTTTACTTTAAATTTTTGTATGGATTGCTGATCTCATTAGTGGGTCACATATTTATGGTGATCATTCTACATTAAACAGCCTTTTAACAATATTTTGTTAAAATTGTTCTTTTAAGTTGTAGAAATAGTTTAAAAGTTTCAACAGAACAATGGTGCACCCCATAACTGTTCTTACTATAAAAGATGCAACTAAGGAATTTACAAATTATATAATTAATAGCCGCTCAATACTATGAAAATCTGATGTGGTTCAGAAGAGAGAACGAACTTAATAATGAATTCAGATATTGTGTAACAATGAAACAATTTTAGATATTAATAAAAAAGTATGCACTTTTATGTGAGAAAAATTTTCACGCGATTTATAAACGTTTCCCAGTAAAGAATATCATCAAAGAACGGTAATTCAAGGTTTCAGCATTTTTCAGATATCTGAAAATCTTAGTGGGCTACGCTTTTAGAATATTGACTGTTACTATACTCCACAGATTAATTGACATTTATGGTTAATCGAAAAACGAGAACCGTTTATATAAAAGCTCCCGATTTGAATCTTGTGCGTTTAACAAGTTATGCGAACAATTCGCAAGGAAACCCGCACCTGGACAAATAAAGCAAAGACAGCTATTACCTAGCAATCATAAAGTTATGTGAGATCATTAATTCCGCACAGCTTTCTATTAATCCGCAAAAAGACCACTGTCCGCGGGCCACGAGAAAAATCCGGACCAGACATTGAACCTGACCATTGCTCGAATAACCTACGAGGGAATATTGATAAGTAGTTATTCCAGATTTAGGCCACAGAAAACAATAGTTTCAGGGAAGATTTGTGTCTTCAAAATTTTATAAGCAGATATGTTGAACCAAAATTTCCAGTTTTAAAAAACTGTTTTCTTTATAATAGGCCCTTACTTGCCAATATTCCCTGTTAAAGAAATAACAAAAAAGACAATGATATAGTTTTAAATTACATGTTAACTTACTCTTGCTTAAGTTGCAAATTTTCCATATAAAGGTTAGGAGTAATAATTTAAGGTTGGGAAAGCTTTTTACCACTGTTATTTCACACTGGCGTGTAATCATTTCACTCGCTGTATATATAAATTACCTTCTATGAAAACAACGTGAACTTATCAATATCTCCTCGTATCATAGGTAGGCATATCGAACACCTCTCATTAGCACCGCACCGAAGCATTCATCACGCGGGTAAAAGCGAGTCTTCGGTGTGCCTTAAATTTCATAAATTAATTAAATTGCGCAAACTGGTCAAACTGGACCAGGGCGGGACCTGTCCAGACTGTTTCCGAACCCAGACCGGAAATCGGAACCGCACATGCAGTGCGTTGTGTTTTTCCATTTCTTCCTTTCACTCGGAAGCTCGACACTGGATCAAATTGGCACTTCGCCTGACGGCGATGTAATGGGGTCTTGTCGCTTGCTATTAGACTGATGTCATGCTGGACGGCGAAACTAGAATTATGCAAATCCTATTTTTTATATTCTTACGGGTGAGGCTACAACAGCAATGTGTGGTTTCGGTTCGAAAGTTAAGTGATGTTTTTAATCTACAAAATTGTTAAATGGTGTTGGAGGTAACATGCTGCATAGGAAGCTTAAATACCTGTTTAAATATATAGTTTTTGGGTTGTATCGACAGCTCAATTGGGTAAATACCCGATTTAGCAACGAGGCTGCCATAGTTTCAAATCTGGTCGTGTTCAACACTTTTATTAGAGCTGCGATGAAAATCATTGAACAAAGTGGGTTCCAATATTGATTTTTGATGGAGTTCAGCTGAGGTTTTAAGAAGACATTGTACTAGTGCTTTCGAACTGACATCACCTGTTCTATAAAAACGATTTTAAACTTAAGGTAAAATGTAAAGTTTGGTAAATTAATAGTCAGTAGTCTATATATGATGAGGAAATGGAAATTTATATGAAGTCCCGTAGAAAACCACAGTATATATACGTTAGTGATAAGCGACTTTAATGCAACAATAAGGGAGGGTAAACACATCGAGAATTCATTGGAAAACATGGACTTGGAACAAGAAATCACCGAAAACACATGCTTCCAATCTTCATAGAAGAAAATAAACTGTATAATATGAACACACTCTTTAAGAGAAAGAAGAACAGGAAATAAACTTGAGCTAGCACCGACGGTAAAACTAAAAACGAGATAGATTTTACCCTTACCCAACAGAAAAATATTGCACAAAATGTAATGTGCCAAACCACATGGCTTGTAGGGATCGTAGAATAGTTAAGATGCAAAGCACGGTTACAGAAAAAACTCGCGAGAGAGCGAAGATGATGAAACAGAATACAACGTAGAGGAATATAAAATAAATTAAGAGACAAAAACTGCGGTATAAGGAAAACTCATAAACCAGAAACACAAGAAAAGTCCACAGCCGCTGCTAGCAGAAGAAGAGTGCTAATAAAAGAAAATAAAAGACACACCGTAGAATATACAAAACTAAATAAAATGGTAAGAACAGTAACAAAAGCCGATATCCGCGATTGCAATGACAAATTTGTAAAAGATGTAATTAAAAAACGTTTGAACGTATTTAAAACCCTAACGCAACTAAAATACAAATAATAAAATTGATAAAGAAGGGAATAGTTAACAATAAAAAGAGGATCGTACAACTAATAAAATCATTTTAGAAAAAACTATTCCGTAGGAAGGTTTTCATTAGAGAAATAACGTGCGAAAGCACCCCAAAAAAGAGACGAGTAATGAACGTTAATTCGGAGCAGCTTCCGGAAATTGCAAGAGAAAAAATAAAGAAAGCACTAAAATAGAAAAGCTGCGAAAAGGACGGCATAGTGCCCGACATGTTAAAAGAGGACAGAGAAGCAGTAATATGAATTCTTAAGAAACTGTTTAATAGATGTGTGTTGAAAGGAAAGCTCCCGAAGGGTGACAAAATGCAGTGGTCGTTCTAATATTTAAAGGGACACTTAGAAGATCTGAAATATTACCAACCAATGACTCTTCTTTTGTAAATATACAAGCTATTTATACAAATTATAACAAATAGACTGGAACAAAAATCTGAACTGTATCAACCAAAAAACAAGCGGGTTTTAGGAAAAATTATGACAATGGAAGCCCACAATCAGTAGGGTTTTAATAAAAACGGTTACCAAGTGCAATTTGCCATTTTGGATGACATTTATAATTTTTACGACGGTCTTTGACATGGAGAAAAATTGGAAAATTATTGGATTAATGTGATATGCTCCTATAGATCAAAGATACACCTATATCACACTGAAAATTTCCAACGAAGCTACCCTAAAAGTCAACTACAAAATTTGACAAATAGAGTAGAGATAAACCGAGGAGTAAGATATATTATCACTTATAATACCATGAATAGTCAAAGTTATGTCTATTTTTGCGGTGGTATAACGAATGTCCATTGCTCCTTGGCACGATTAGGACGAGTGCGCTAGCACTAGTCCTAATCCCAAGCACAATGGACATGAGTCTATGACTATTCAATTATCCAAACTCTTTTTCCCAATTAGTTTTTAGTAAATCTAGCAACAAACTACCCAATTTCTATAGTAACAGAAAACTAAAATTGACTTTCTCTAATAAAAATCACATTTGTTTAAAATAGTCACGTAAATACCTTCTAGGAAGATATATCCGATGATATTTTTTTGATTGGTCAAGAAACGTCAAATTGTGAATTTTCATTGGCCACTTTTTGACAGATGACATGTGAATCGAATAGTCACCATAGTTCTGCTGATTACATTTTTCACAAACAGAAGAAGAACTAAATGGCATGTTAACAGAAACCCGAATCGAATAAATAACGGTATGATTGAAAATTAACTATTTGAAAACGCAGTATATGACGAATTTGAACACCGACCACAATAGGCAGCTTGTAATGTAGCATGCTGTGTGGATGCTTAATTAATTCAATATTAATATCCAGATATCTAAAGGGTATCATGTGATAACAGTTGGTGATAGATTACTGGTGGTAGTAGCAATAGGCAACCAGGGGGTTGTTTACTGCAAGTGAAAAAACGTCTTTAATTTTGAATAATCTACGTTTAATAAGTCACGTTACAGGGCTAACTTTCCTTTAATTGTGAGAGTAATATTGTATATTTGATACGTGATAGCAAGATAGCCTTCTTCACGATCAGATTTGACCAAAGGTCAGATTTATTATTCATATTATAATTTCAAGATTGTTTGAAACCCTTTGAAGTGGTAATTGGTACTTAAACCATCAGTAAGTGAAAGTGAGAGTGATTGTGGCATGCTGTACTACCGTTTATCAAGGTATTAAGAGGTACGAGAGCTACAACGAGCTATTTTGGTTAGTGTATTTTTATTAACAAGTTTGCTACGACAAAATTAGTGGAAAGCATTGTAATTTAGGTTTAGAGCGCAATTTAGAATATTAAGTTTTCTAAATTTGCTTTGATTAGGGTACTCAACGTTTTCGGCCATTATAAGTAGAAATTATATTATTTTGGTCTAGGTATCTGTAATTAATTTTAACTTCAATTTGGAAAAAGTAATTTGATTAATAATCTGACAACATTTAGTTTTGATTGATTGTAATGTCAAACCAAGCATAATAATACAATCTAACTTAAAAAAAGGAGTGTGATTGACAAAGAAGTCAATACAATCATAATTTTGTAATTCAGTATTCAATTATAAAGAAATTCATTATTATAACCTTTACTCATTCAGCTGAGGAAGATAGATCCTTATTTGCTCAATAAACTGACTAGCCGAGGTAATTTTAAATAATAGCCAAATGACATAATTTCAATCATATATTTTCATAAGTGAGATATGTCAATTTTGAAAGTAATTCAAAAGCAACAAGGTAAGTGTTTAATACATTATTCTCGATACTACTTCTGTTGACTAAGCAATAGGGTAAATATCCAATTTACTAATTGTAATAACCGTTAGAAAAAGGGTTATATAACAAGCTAGAACAAATTGTCACTGTAGGCAAAGAAAACAAAGACGTAGAAATAAAGCGTAGGATACAATTAGGACTGGCTGCTTTCGAGAAACTAAATTATGTTTTCTTCTTTCTTTAACAGCTCTCCGCCGTTCACTGCTGGATATGGATCTTACCCTTTTCCTCCAGATGTCTCTTTATCTATCTTTCATCCGTTGTTCTCATTATATCCAGCTCAGCTTCATTTTTGTTTAGTTAAGTGCTCAATTATGTCTTTTATTCTGGTTTGTTGTCTATTCCATTCTATTGTATTTTAGCTTTATTCCAAGCTGTTTCCTTTCCATTGCTGTTTGTGCTCATATTACTGTTATGATTATAAAGGAAAAAAAATATCTACAATAAATTAGTCGGTAAACTAGTGTGAAGAATATAGACCAAATATCGAGTCAGAATTGAACAAGATAACAAAAAGAGGAAACGATACTGAATTATACAAATATTTAACAAAATCTAACAAAGAAATTGGTAATAACACAACTACAGGCAACAATGAAGAAACCAAAAATAACGAGGAAAACAAAGAAGCTGATGTAAAAATACAGAAAAATGAGACACGAAAAAAGAGAAAATGAAATTGAATATACAGAACTAACTGAAATGAGAGGACGAGAAGTCAGAAACGATACAAGATTACATAATGAGAAAATTACAAAAAGGGTAATACAAAGTAGTGGCAATGTGAAGATACTAAGAGCAAAACTAAGCATAGAAAAGAGGAATATCTTTAAAATAAAAAAAAAGATTGTAAAACAGGCAATACCAGTGAAATGATGCAAGCGATAAGATACTTATGTGAACATGTTCATTAAAAAAGTCCATAAGGGGCGGCTGTAGAAATTCAAACGTATGAACAATATGTTGGTGGCACTGTAAGTCTATGTCAAATTCGAGGTTATCAGGTTAGGTTTTCCGTCAGTTATGACACAAAATAACGCAAATCCTAACCTGCTAACCTCGAATTTGACATAGACTTACAGTATCACCAACGTACATATTATTCATAAATTTGAATTTCTACATCCGCCCCTTATGGACTTTTTTAATGAACATGTTTTATAAAACAAGACAAACGGAACTACAAAACCTAAAAGTATGTTATTATTAAGAAAACATCTCTAATATTTAAAAGACTACAATCAATGTATTCACCCAGTCGCAACTTATGGAGCTGGGATGTGGGTAATAAATTAAAAAAAAATTGGTGTGATACACGCACACAACTTTCTTTTACAGTGATCTTATAATTATAGGCCAGTCGATAAGTCTTTTAAAATGGCTGTTAGCGGGAGTAATTCCGGACAAGCTGGAATAAATTTTAATCTGTTCTGTTGGGACTCAGAATATATATATTAATTTTGCACCCCTTGACAGGCCCGGATTTAACCGCTATGCTTAAAAAAAGGTCTAAATTTTTATATTTTTCCTAATATTAGTGAATATCTCGATTAGTATCAACTTTTGAGCAAAATACGTAGTTATCAAAATTAAAGAAGAGTAAATTCTCTACAAAAAATGTTCTATACATTTTTGTCATATATTCGCTTGTTTCGAATTCATAGGCGTCGAAATATTTTTTTTTCGAGCATTTGCTTGTTACTTTCTTTTACGATAAAAGAAGTATTGGATTCACCCTAAAAATTCGAAATTGAGTTTTCAACAGATCTTCACGTTTTAAAGTGCCCTGAACCCAAAAAACATGTTTTTGTTCATTGCTCTGTCTGTGTGTCGGTCTGTCTGTGTGTCTGTTTGTGAACAGAATATCTCAAAACGAAAAGAGGTATGTCGTTGAAACTTCATATATAAGTTTTGTGTACTATCTAGATGCGACAGCAAGCTTTTGAAGAAAATCGCATAACCGGAAGTAGGTGTTTACTCTTGTGATTTTTTAGTTTTTTTGGATTTTTTCAAAAACGGCTCTAACGATTTTTTCAAACTTTACAATTTTATTAAATTTTTAATGTGTATTGATGTGAGCTAGGCAATTTTTCAGTCAAATACCTCTAAAATGGGTTTCTTTTGTTTTCTTTTCCAATTTTTTTTTATTAACTCCTATTTTAAATAGAACACCCAGTATATTATTACATTCTTGAATTCAGCTTAAAATTTTAGAGAAAATTTGTCTCTTAAACTAACGCTCTATTGTGTACGGTTTCTGTATAAATTGCAATTTTTGAAAATTTTTGACGAATGCTTGTATGTATGTATAATACTTGCGGTGTAGAAGCTGCTGCTTTATGTGCTTGCATCTGGCGGTACAATGCTCAACTTGTCCCGGATTCGGGATGCAAAGTTAAAGATTAAAAATCAAATTTTGGCTAATAGGCCAGTCGATGAGTTTTTTGAAATGGCTGTTAGCGGGAGTAATTCCGGATGATTCAATTAGGGACACACTTTATTTCTGCATGCATTTAGTGGCTGCGATATTGTTTCCGCACAATACAGGCAGGGGAAAATGAAGTTCGTTAAACTTCTACAGAAAGAGAAAAACTTACAGAAGGCTGTTCAAATTTTCAAAGACCCAAATGCGTCACCAGAGGAAATAGATAAAGTGGGAGAACAATTTCTTCTTCTTCTGTATGGACCAACACACTGTGTATCATTGAACAGGTATAGATACCAGTGTTTCGTACAATCTATTAACAGAAGTTTACCAAATCTAGCATCATTACCACCAACCAAAGACGCAGCTCGCTTGCACTCGTTCCGTACTTTCAACCAAATTCAGCTATGGTATGGAAACGAAAAATCACCTTTCGAGTGGGGATGGAGAAATTCAAAGAATGGATTAATGCCCATTCCCACTGTACAAGACGCAGCTCCCCAAGAATTACTGAAACTAATTTCTTGTAAATGCGCCAAAGGTTGTAATGTATCTTGTCGCAAAGCAGGTTTTCACTGCTCAGTAATATGTGGTTTCTGTCAGGCAAATCTTGTATGAATACTGTGAACGTGATCGAAGTAGACGACGAGGACTTGCATATCGATCTAGAACAATCAATAGAACATTCCCAAGATTATGAAGCAAATTCGGAACACGAGACAGATATTGTTGAAAGTCAAAGTGATATTGAACAACCACCAACATCAAAAAGGCAAAAAAAAATTGATGAGCAGTCAACTTCAAAAGAAACTTGAAGTTAGCAAAGTTGGAATAGTGGAACGTCAATAATAATAAAAAAAATCTGGTGTGATACACGCACACAACTTCCTTTCATAGTGATTTTATAATTAGCCAAAATTTGATTTTTAATCTTTAACTTTGTATCCCGAATCCCGGGCAAGTTGCGGATTGTACCGCCAGATGCAAGCACATAAAGCACCAGCCTCTTCACCGCAAGGTAAAACGAGGTTATCGATTATACATACATACATAGGTACATACATTCAAGCATTTGTCAAAAATTTTCAAAAATTGCAATTTGTACAGAAACCATACAAAATAGAGCGTTAGTTCAAGAGACAAATTTTCTCTAAAATTTTAAGCTGAATTCAAGAATGTAATAATATACTGGGTGTTCTATTTAAAATAGGAGTTAATAAAAAAAATTGGAAAAGAAAACAAAAGAAACCCATTTTAGAGGTATTCGACTGAAAAATTGCCTAGCTCACATCAATACACATTAAAAATTTAATAAAATTGTAAAGTTTGAAAAAAATCGTTAGAGCCGTTTTTGAAAAAATCCAAAAAAACTGATAAATCACAAGAGTAAACACCTACTTCCGGTTATGCGATGTTTTTCAAAAGCTTGCTGTCGCATCTAGATAGTACTCAAAACTTATATATGAAGTTTCAACGTCATATCACTTTTCGTTTTGAGATATTCTGTTCACAAACAGACACACAGACAGACCGACACATCAACAGAGCAATGAACAAAAACATGTTTTTTGGGTTCAGGGCACTTTAAAACGTGAAGATCTGTTGAAAACTCAATTTCGAATTTTTAGGGTGAATCCAATACCTACTTCTTTTATCGTAAAAGAAAGTAACAAGCAAATGCTCGAAAAAAAAATATTTCGACGCCTATGAATTCGAAACAAGCGAATATATGACAAAAATGTATAGAACATTTTTTGTAGAGAATTTACTCTTCGTTAATTTTGATAACTACGTATTTTGCTCAAAAGTTGATACTAATCGAGATATTCACTAATATTAGGAAAAATATAAAAATTTAGACCTCTTTTTAAGCATAGCGGTTAAATCCGGGCCTGTCAAGGGGTGCAAAATTAATATATATATTCTGAGTCCCAACAGAACAGATTAAAATTTATTCCAGCTTGTCCGGAATTATTCCCGCTAAAATGTACTTGTCGACTGGCCTATTAGCCAAAAATTTGATTTAAAATTTTTAAGCATTTGTCAAAAATTATCAAAAATTACAAATTCTGCAAAAACGGTACAAAGTAGGATGAGCGTTAGTTGAAGCTGAATTCAAAAATGTAATAATATACCGGGTGTTCTATTTAAAATAGGAGTTAATAAAAAATAGAAAAAAAACAAAAGAAACCCTTTTTAGAAGTATTCAACTGGAAAATCACCTATTTCACATCAATACACATTCAAAATGTAATAAATATGTGAAGTTAGAAAAAAATCGTTTGAGCCGTTTGTGAAAAAATTTTAAAAAAACTGAAAAATCGCAAGAATAAACACCTACTTTCCGTTATGCGATTTTTTTCAAAAGCTTGCTGTCGCATCTACATAGTACACAAAACTTATGTATGAAGTTTCAACGCCATACCTCTTTCGTTTTTGACATATTCTGTTCACAAGTACACACAGATAGACACACACACAGACAGACACACATACAAAGAGACACACACACAGACAGACGAGCACACAGACAGACCAATAAAAAAAATATTTTTTTGGGTTCAGGGGACTCTAAATGTGAAGATCTGTTGAAAACTCAATTTCGAATTTTTGGGGTGAATCCAATTTATTGTAAAAGGAAGTAAAAGCTAATAAATTTAAAGTAAATAGAAAACGATGGAAAGAAGACTATTGAGTATCTTACTAAGAGATCATCAGAGAAACGCATAACTGCGTCATAGAAATAAAGTAGAGAACATGATCAAGGACACCAGTTCAGTAAAGTGGAACTGGGAAGGACATCTAGCAAGAAGCACAAGGAGGTGGAGTAAAAAGTAACAAGATGAACACTTTGGAGAGAACAGAGAAGCGTCAAATGACCTATGCAGCGATGAGGCGATAACCTGAAGAAGACGGCGGGGTCAAACTGGTACGACAGGGGTATGGACAGGAGTGTTTGGGGAAAATGTGGGAGGCCTGTATTTAAAAAATAGAAAACGGTTGAAGAGAGAAAAAAGCACACATTTTATATGTTACTCCAACAGTCTATAGGGTGTCAAAGCCTTTGACAATGTCATGAATGAAAGCTCTCATATTATGTTTTATGGATTGAAAGCTCCTCTCTCTGATTTCTTAAGTTTCCAGTAACTTCTCGAATGATTCGGTCTAAATCCGAAATGGTAGGTTTGTCAGTCTTCTTCAAACTACTCTTCTTGGGAAGCAACAGCCTTATTTTAGCGTTCTTGTTACTTCTCGAAGAAACATCCATACTCAGCCTTTGGAATAGCTTTTAGGCGTTCATCGAGTTCTACTTGATTTTTGGCACAACCTCGAATTTCTCTTCCTTCTAAGGCAATTTCAATTTGGAAACAGCTAGAAATTAGAAAGGGTCATATAAGGGTTATAGGGAGTCTGATGAACCTTTATAACAAGGTTCCAATTGTTTTGGGTGAGATTAGATGATTCAGCGGGTCCGCTATTGGGCACCAAACAATGAACATGGTACTTATTGCTATTGCTTTGATCCGCTTCTTTGATTTTTCTTCTTTAGGCACTTTCCACTGACTGAACTGGACCTTTTTGTCCCAGAGCTATGGCCATAAACCCGTGATTCATTGCCTGTACCAGACTGTCCAAGTTTTCGGAAAAATTAAATGTCTACCCATAAATTATTCTAGGATGACGCGATGCAGCAAGTCTGCTCATTAAGATCCGTTCTATTAGATCTCCTAATTGCATTGCAAGTAACGGAACAAGTTGGGTAAATCTTGTTATTGGTTTGATACTTACCAGATAAACCACGAATATACAGTGTGTCCACTGATTGAGCACATAAGGTGTAGATGACAAAACATTTTCGAGTTAGATGTTAATGTTCTAGGACTCGCTCCTGCTTGTTCTCAAACCAATATTTGAGAAAATCAATCAAATTAATTAATATACAGGGTGTTTTTAGAATCGATTTTAAAAAATGCCCAGGAGTAAACTACCTTTATTAGAAGAGATAACAAAAAAAGTATTAAGAAAAATTGTTTAGAATTAAGAATAATGTCAGACTGTTAATTTTCAGACAAATTTGCCTACTTTGATTTTTAAATATTTTTTGTTTTTTTATGTCAACATACCTTTTATCGTGGCTGTAGGAGGCAGTCTAACTGGTTTATGAACTAAGATGTTAAAAAAATAATGGAGTGCCTCTTACAGCTACGATAAAAAGTATGTTGGTATAAGAAACCAAAAATATTTTAAAAAAAGTATGTCGATTTGTCTGAAAATTGAGAGTCTGCCATTACTTTTACTTCTAAACAACTTTTTGTAATACTTTTTTGTTATCTCTTCTAATAAAGGTAGTTTACTCCTGGCCATTTTTAAAAAATTGATGCTAAAAACACCCTGTATATTAATTAATTTAATTGATTTTCTCAAAATCTTGGTTTGAGAAAATGCTGGAGCGATTTCTAGAATATTAACATCTAACTTGGAAATGTTTTGCCATTTACACCTTATGTGAACTCAATCCGCGGACACATTGTAGAATGTAGATGTACGTATACTTTATTTTATAGTAGTTACACAAAATCCTATGTCTAGCAAGGAGTAGAGCCGGAAGTAAAAATTTTAAAGGCTTGTACAGTGATTTATTTTCCATGATGTACCTGACCATAGCTGTTGCTGCTCAAGATATACTTTTTTGTTCATTCCATGTCATTTATCAGGTTAGGTACTTGTCAAGTTTCAAAATAAGGAAGTGATTACGTTAGACATATATTTGCTGCAGTCTTCTATTGAGGATAAACTGAATACTGATAACTTCTGAAACATGTTCCTATCTAAGGAGTTATGGCAATAGAGACCAAACGTCTACCTACTTTGTTTATTTTCAGGTCACGCTCTTACACATCAAGTTCAAAAACTAAAGAGCGAACAGTTGGATGGTAAAGCGTTTACGTTTCTAGTCGTCAGGTATTATAGCGAGCTCGAATCTTACACTCGGACATGGACATCGGTTACATAGTACGCTCTCCGGCCACCACACCAACACGTATGGCGGTCGTACTCGTGAGGGGCATTTTTCTTTAATTCTACGGGTTCGACTAGCCACTTGCCCGGGCCGTGGCCGAAGAAGGCTTATAAAACCACACTATGTGGTTATTAACACTGTTTCCGACTACATTAAGAGCAAGAAGAAGAGGAAGACATTTCAAAATTCACTCCCATTAGAATTTACAAATGACTTTAACAGGGACTTCTCCGTCCAAACAAAATCAGAGAGTTGTAATTCAATTTTTAATCGATGAAGGGTTTACACCTTAAGAAATACATGTGAATTGTTATTCATTAAGGAGCTTGTTGCTTCAAAACGGTGGTAGTAGAGAACCACCAAAAATTGATATCAGGCATAAAAGATACTTCACGTCCCAAACAAAAGTATATTGAAGACGTTCTAAGCGTTGTTAAGCGTTTTTAAGAAATTTTATGTGAAGATAAGAGATGTTAATGTATGACAAATTACATTAATTTCAGCGATAGAAATGTTCCTCCATTGTTAAAGATATTGCGTAAATCAAAATCTGTGTTTAGCGGATTTCACGATTGTTTACTGTAATCATAGACATCTGGCTCAGCAAATAACTAAAAAATATAACAGTCAGTGAAATCCACAAATAGTAGCATCCAATTTAAATTAATTGGAAACAGATTTTTATGTCTGCATTGGAATATAATTAATTTACTTACATTTAGGCAACAAGAAATAACCCGAACAAAAGCTGCCCAGAAACTGTAATAGAATACAAGATTAGATGATCCAAGCCCGTTATTGATATTTTGTCACACCTTAAGACATATGCAGTAATATGTTCAGATGCTTTCAATGTGGTACGGCCATTATTATATTATGTCACATACATGATCGGTCCATATGTGTGACGCCTTGTGTTAAAGGAAATTCCTGAAAGGGGATGGGAACTCATAATTGCGAAGCCTAGACGGAGGAAATCGGTTTAAAATCAAGTCGGCGATTTATCAATATCGTTAGCGGAGATTCGAATGGATTAGATAGCACCTATAATAAAGAATTTTGGATTTAAAAGTGAGAAGAGAGTGAGAAGATAGAAGAGAATGTGCATCTCCATCTTTCAATAACTAAAAGAAAGCTTTGCCCCTACCAATATTCGAACTCACGACATCAGGCTGGACAATCCACGAGTGTTATCACTACACTAGTCTGACGGCGTAGTTAGGTGATCGCTTGCTATTACTGCTAACGCGAATACAGAATCGATAAATATATACGAAGAAAAAAGCAACCAAAAATTAATGTTGCACACAAAACTCAAGTTATCATGCTTATAGCTATCCGGAATGGCCTACTCCTCCGTTATTAAGTTTCCGTCATTCTACAAATCGGTTACTGTCTTTACAAGAGTTACGTAGTTTTGCAAGACCATTTATATAATTTTGTGTTGGTCACTGTTGATTCGGCGATTTCGAGAAAAATTGTAGATTTGTAAAAGTGGTCGAGCTCGAAAGCAATACTGCTGAGAAAACTTCCCAGATAAATTAAAGAATTTAAACATATTTTATTACTCGCTAGGTATACCTAATATTCTGCAGAAAGAAAATATTTAAATATTTATAAATATAAGAATTGATTACCAATTATAGAAAATAATTGAAATATATTTAAAATTAGCAAACGCCTATGATTAAATTTCATCATACTATTTCCCAGATTTCTTGGAAATATTGTCATGGCCTAAGATATATAAATGTATAATTGGAGGTTATGTTATATATACCGGAATCTCTGATTCTCATTTGTAAGGTTGTATGATTCTAGATTGTTTAGGTTAGTTGCAGCCTTGGATTGTGTGTGTTATATACATCATTACATGGGCCTGTCTCCCGTGATGTTTACCGGTGATGAGCTCGCCTGCCATAAATACCTACACAATTTGCTAGGGTGATGAGTTAGCGTACATACGCATTAAACGCATTGGCTAATTTGGCCAATGAGTGTTAAAATTACTTTAATACATACATTTCATAAACTGCCTACAGCATACATATAATGCCAAGTCATTATATAAAAAGCCGGAATTATACAGGTTGCCTGTAATATATACCTACATCGTTAATACCAATTGCTTTTATGACGTTGGATGAAGCATCGCAAAAATATTTCTGATCAAAAGGGGTCGCAGATGCGAAAAGTTTGACAAGCCGTGCTATAAATAACAACGTTTTCACATATAACAAATAAAAATTAGTCAATAATAGAAGAGATATAACGAAGCTACGCAAGTAAAACAATATTTGAAAACTGAATTGCCAGAAAGTAAAATCTTAAAACTGTAAAAATATAAAAAGACCAAATATACAAAAAACTGGAATGAAAGCGTTGAAACAGAGTATAGAATTAGGAAAAGAACAAAACCTGTGTAAAATTGCAGAACAAACAAAACAAGCTGTCAGATATTAAATCGCAATAAATGAAGCTTTGACAGAGGTTATTATACAAAAGCATTTGTGTTAGAGAAAATAAAAACCTTACCATCAGACACTGTTTACATCAACACGCTCTATTTACTTCCAAAGAGCTAGACAACTGGGTTATTAGCATAATTGGTTCACGATAATTACAAATTACACACTACACGATTAACCGGTTACGTGTTACGGTTAAATTGCGTCTGGATGGAATATTTTTTTACACATCAACTGTTTTGCATAAATTATTCAGGCTTTTCTAAGCATGACATAGCGCAAGCTTCAATTTTATTTAACGTTTTACCTACTTGCTTGCTTTGTGCAGAAGTGTGTTAAATGTGCTGCTAATGCAACGATTATAATTTCAATATAAACTGTAATGTACGTGTCGTATATACATTTTCCTTAAACTTTCTGTTTCGACTGGAATTGCTTTCTATGTTCTGTACGAAGTAGTATGACGATTTATGTTTTACATATCTCAAAGGAAAAAGGCGCGTTTGAACTTTTTTATTGCAATTTTCAGTGTTGTAAAGTAGGTTAAAGCATGTTAAGGTTAATTAAAGCCCATTTTGACGTAACAAAAGCTGTTCCACTTAGAATCATTACTTCAATGAAAACATAACATTGTTATGCCCACTAAATTCGATACAGAAAGTTAATAAAATACGTAATGGCGCTCGCTGCAATTGTACGCGTCTGAAACTCGACAGCTTGTGAGACGTTACAGCTTCATCTAGTCAAATTATAGAAAGGGTTGTTTGGGTACACTTGTTTGATCAAGATAAAATATCACTGCAATAAAATCAATTTATCCACAATCACCTTATAATTGAAGTTTTATCCACACTTATGAACCGTCTAAAGTACCACTTTATCCACTAGTGGAATAATGAAATTACTTTATTCCACTAGTGGAATAAAACCATGTCACTTACTACTGCATTGTTGGTAGCACTGTCAAGCTATACCAAATCCGAAATTTGTAGGTTAAGTTTTGCGTCTATCTGTGTCAAATAACAAACAAAACTTAACTATTAACATATATGTTTACTTACTATATTGCTAGCGGCTATGAGTAGGGAGGTCACGGAGGAAGTTAGACAGACAACCAACTCTTCAATGTATATGGTGATCTTTCGGTACTTTCCAAATTGTTACTATGACTTTTCATGTCTGTCAATACAAAACGTATGTTTTTTTTAGATATTTATTGAGTTGTTGGATAAAACGTTGTATTGCATTCGTGTTGTAGTTGCGTTTTATCCACTTAAGAAAATTACTACGTTCTCGCGTTTAAACATTCTTGCGTGGATAAAACACCATCTAAAACACTTATACAATATATAACTATTATTGCTCTCACACTAGGTTGTAGCAAAATACAGCAAGTCCACCAAGTCCAACCTGGGACTTGATATAGTATGATCAAAAAATAGTTTCATATAATATGGCAATGGATTAGTTCCTAATTTGTGAATGCAACTGTAGAGGATTTGACCTTCAAATATAAACATAGGTGCATTTATAAATTATGAACAATTCTATAGCCATACTAGATAAAAATAATTCTTGTCAATATATCAGTTGCATATTTTAATTGTGAAATGTTCGGTATTGTTTTTTAACGAGTGCAATATACTGTAGGTTTAAATTGCAAATTTTCGTAGCAATTATAATTGCATACACTAAACTTCAAGCTCCAGTTTTCGCCTATACTAAAAAATTAATAGTCATTCCTTGGCAGCATTAAAAAATCTAATGAATAAAATAACAGATCGTTGCTTCAGTATAAGGAAATGTTTTAGTAAAAAAAAGATCTTACGTAAACACACTAAAGTGAAATTACTAATTGAAACTCATAATAGCCATTAACTTTGCTTTCTAGTTTTTATATCATTTTAATGCAATATGTTTCAAATTTAGGTCTATTTATATGATACTTTATTATAGTTATTAGGAAATCTCGCTCTTAAATGGCATGATTAAGGCTTATATGGCTTATATGTATGTAAGGACAAAAAATTAAGAAGCTAAATCGCACGTGCATTTCATAAACGTTGTTATTTATTTTTAGATAAAATGAAACTACAAAATCAAAACTAAATTGAATTTAAATATTCAGCAAGGTGCAATGTAAAAGAAACAAAATGATCCTACACAAATTATTGTTTTACACGATATAGACGCAGCATCTATATCAAGACAAGGTTACGGCAGTATTTTTGTTCGATTTTTAGGTAAAGAAAGAATTTACTTAAAAAGTTAGCTTTATTAAAATATGATTTTCTATTTTATTAGTAGAGAGCGTTCATAATGACGCATTTCAGATGACAACGAATAGAAGTTTGCATCCACATCTTTAACTTTTTTTGTCCATACCGAGGTTAGAATTCGCGACTTCATGCTCGCAGGCTGGCGGTTGTGCCGCTTCGCCATCCTGACGCAATGAATACGTAGTTACTTAAGATGCACTACTGGTAACCCGTATACAAGTCGACAAACACTTACAAAGCAAAGCGACCGATGTCGCCTAAACGTTTACTTTAATATTCCACCCAAATTTATGAAGAAGTCATCTTGATTGGTTGTCCTTTTCTCGAATTATCATGTTTACATCCATGCAGTGGCAGGTACCCTACCTTATTTAACGTTCCGACTCTCATTTAAGGCCAAATCAATTTCTATTTTCTCAAAAGTTATGTAATTTTACAAGACCTTTCATATAACTTTGGGTTAATTGAGATTAATGGCGAGGTTACGACAACAAGAGTAGATTTATGGAGGCGAAAGCAAAACAAAATATATCTCATTTTAAATAAATAAAGAGGTGCCTGCTTTTAAAATATTTAACTGCAGTGTTTAGAATGACATCATTTAAACAAATTAACTTTCACTTGGGTAATGATGGATGAATAATTTTAAAGAATCCCGATACTATTCTAGGTAAGAATAAGAGTTATCTGTGCTTAAAAAACAAATAAATTAATGACATTACTATCATAGGGGATCAGGACGTCGACAAATGTTAATATAATCACGTCTTTACTTAAAATGTTTTTCATTTATTGCAAAAAGTACTCCACAACAATTTCTATAGAAATGAGTAAGACAAATGGGATTTTTAAGAACTTTTAACAATTGTTTATTTGAAATATTTAAAGACATTCTAGTCGGTGCTGACTATACACTTGCAGACCATTACTTTGCAATTACACAGTTCAAGTTTATTTTCTTTCCAAGGTCACCATTAAATAAGAATTAAGCAGACCTTGTTTTTACTCTCTAACACTGCCTTATAAAGCGCTTCTTGCGTGCGTCATTACATGCGAAAGTGTTTCACAATAACTTTTTGTGTGTCACTTTGTGCTTAATGGAATTTTGCAATAATAACTCGACGATCTTTCGTGGTATTTGTAGAGGGAATCACCATTACACATCTGTTTACACTTGTAGTAATGCAATATTTAACGTGCTCCTCTATTTACAGTAACAATTTCTTCGATTTTCAGTTTTTTAATTGAATTTTCGTGGCTGTATTTGCATCACGTTCAAAATTTGAGCACTAAAATCTGGAATGCAGTTTGGTATAGCTATATTTTATCGTAGTGGAGAAAGAACAACTTTCTTCCCGCTATGCATTTGCTTTAGTAGTAATTATTAAATCAGTTATTATTCTGTAACGTGGCCGTCACAGAAGACAAATCGAGAATTTTCAAACATGTAAGCACCCAGCTTAATTGAGAAAGTGATTCATTAATTGCCTTCGACTTTTGTATAGAGTAAAAGTGTTTGGCAGGTGCCATACCATCAACAGCTCAATAACTAACAATATGTTAAATAATAAACTTCGCCGCGCTTTAATTCTAACAGCAGGTAACAAACCAACATTTTTTCCTTGCGCAATACATATGTTAATTGCAATTGACAGAGCCAATGCGAAACAGCTAATCTTAAAGTGTAATTGACAGCCACTTCGATTTCAAGAAGGCGACTGGAATTCCTCATTAGAGCCTCATGTCGCCGTGCTAATACCAAATGTGTCTTGCATAAGTTTACATAACACCGTTTTTTAAAGACACTGAGATCTTCTATACTGTACGCAAAGTAGTAGATTGTGTTATTGCTACTATCAAAGTAATCGTTTTCTCACCTGTTGCAGTTGCATAACGATTGTGCTGCTTCCTTAAACTTCATGCGGACATAAACACCAGTGACCTTGAGTGTAATAATATAGTTTTCCACCTGAGTGCGCCAACAGCCGCAAGTGTTTATGCTCCAGTTACGGTTTTCTTTGTGTTGGGGATTAGCTTTTCTTTCAGTTGTTTTGCTTTTAGTTGTGCAACTCCTGGAAATTGATAGGATTGAACGTATATTTTTGTGGTTTAGTTATTATATCTTCTGCTGCAATAATTTTGAGATAAAATAGCTTGAATACAGAAAATCCAAAAAGCAAAGTCACAAAGAACACGCAATTTAGATCACATGGTTTGAAAGCTACTATTAGATATTCCGTGAAATCCTCCAAAACCGAGATGCGACGAAAGAATGCGTTATTCAATGTATAGAACTCGCTACACGGGAGTTTCTATAAGAAAAACAAGATTCAATAATACCTTTGAAAAACAAATATTGTAAATCAGGAATTTATTGATTAGTGGTGTAGCAAAGTTTTGCCAGCTAGATCCTGAGCAGGGTGGGGTGGGCTGTCCAGAAGCTCCACTGGTTTGAGACGGACTAAACCAGAAACCTACAGCTGTTGGTGTAAATCCCTAAACCACATAACATTTCCCATAAGGAAATAAATAGTAACCAGAAATTGCTGTGCCCTAATTGTTCATTTAGAAAAATATATGTAGTCAGCACCAGGACGAATATAAATAACCTTTGCGCAAACAAAAACTTTCGGAAGGGCGAAAGAGAATTGGCAAATGTTAACACCCATGTAAATTCAAATAAAATTATGAAAGGTATAAACCTATAAATTTGTATCTTTTAGTATATTTGTAGTGATGTAATTTTAATTTCAGTTTTTATTTTACTGTAATTGTTAAGAATGTGATGTTGCTTTTATTCTAAATTATATGTTAATTATACCAGTTGTAAATGTGGCTCTGTAAACAGCTCTGTTCGCAAAAACAAATCAAAGTATACTAAATAATGCGCACATAGTTGTACGGTATCCTCAAAATGCCTTTTAATAACATACCTTTTTCAACCGCTAGTGAATTTGAAGAAAAAGCTGGACAAGGAAGCTAAATTTTCGCATCTATGGAGTGACTGGAAATCGTAAGTAGAACACTACAATACGATTCCTAATATGCACACGTGATATTTCTATGGTTCTGCGTTTCCGCGTGCCAAAAACCTGACCACGAGGAAAGGCAGCGGTACATACCTGGATGTGTTTAAGCCTAGATTGTCGGCGACCATAAAGAGGTCACAGCAGTTGCAGATAAGCTGCCTAAAAGCGGCATGGTTGAGATTTTTCCCAGGTTATGTACAGTCCCACTGGGGAAAGGGGCCTCAAAAACTTAAGACAAAGGTAATTGCAACTTAGTTTCACAAAACACCCAGATGCCGCTACAAATATGTTCTCCAAGTACAGCACGCGGGGACAACAGGGCTCAAAAGGAGAAAATACCAAGCAGTCCAATAAAATCCTAAAATATTACGAAATTGGCAAGTAAAGTGCAAGGCAAAATCCAAAATTACGAACCGCATACACAACACATTAATGCTGAGCTAAACTTCTCAAAATATCGGAAGATTTCAAATCCACATGTGGTGAATCCCCGTGACATGACACACCACCAGAAGTAATCATAGAGAAGTTTGCTCAAAGGGATACGAAAAATCGCTCTATCTTTGTACTGGCAATCTTTTCCAAAAGTAGAGGAAATTTTCCTAGTACCCAAGGATTTTCTAAATTCACATAGCAATAGACAAAGAGGACAGGCAACCGAATACATACCAAATTGAGGCAATTCCCCGGATATTAAATTAATTTTAATTAGTACATTATTTACACGTAGCAAACTTAACATACCAAAATTATACTGTGCGCTCCTCATATGAGGAACCAACAACATCAAAGACTAAAAAGTTTGTGACTCAATAGCTTAATAATGATAGCAATATAGGAATACTAACCTAACCTTGGTTTAGTTACAACTCACAAATCGAAAATTAAATTTAAGTGAATCAACATAAAAATCAAAAGCAAATCTAGATCAGTTAATAACACCGCTCTGCGACAACTATGGTCGTAATTGATGTCCCAAGTACACGTTCAATGCGCTCGAATGCACCCTGTGTGAGTACTGGATAATGAGTTATTACAACCGCTTAGATGTGTAACTGTAGAAAAAGTAGACATTTAACAAATAAGGCATAGTAGTTACAGTGAAGCAAAAAATAATAACATCACAATTCAAGTAATAATTGTTAAAATACGTACAGTTTATGTTAGTCAATAACAGTAAATAATTAGTACAACCTGTATAATAACGTGTAACAGAACCTCTAGAAACCCAAGTGCTACTTTTGGAACAATGACGGTGGTGGAGATCGAATCCTTGCTATGAACAACCTATTGGAAATGGCTCGGATTGTCATCGCACATAACGAGGTCCAAAAGGCAGGCACTTTAAGAAACCCTTAAAAAAGAGGAATGTGGAAAAGGTTTTTTACGTACAGAAATGTACTGTAAGGGGAAGAACGTGCATTAAATAAACACAGCAAGAAAAGACGTAAAATTACTATCCGCTAGAGGCGGAATTGCGTTACAATTTTTCACCAGTCGGACAGTAATTGTTTACGACATGCAGATCATAAGTCATACATATAACACAAGTAGGTATATGATAACTTAGCGGAATGTAGCAAGGACTCGATGAAGGCAGCTTCGTTTTGCAGGCTCGACGGTAGTCGATACATAGGTTAGTAATGAAATTACGAATTACAGAGTGATGGTCCAATTGCGGTCCAGTACTTCTCCACTGGAGCCTCTCCACAATTAGGCAGCAAAGGGAAAGTCGTTTTGGGGTTCTTCTCAGTAATCGATAATGCACTGCAACAACTACTGTCGTCTAGCAAGCGAAGCCGTTCCAGTGAGGAACAAGGAGGTTGTAAAAAGGCGGAACCTCTAGTGATCAACGTAGTACCATCAAGAACGTTACGTCCTCTATCGGGATCTCCAAACTGGGACACCCAGAGAAGAAGTTCCTCCCAGCATACAGAAAGTTAGAAAAAGGGTCCGAACTGCTCTTTTTATAGTCAAGCGAACAACAAAGATCAACACTGGAGGGTCGCGATTGCCCGGAGTTGCAAAACACTGCAGCACACGCCGTTCAAATTCAACTCATTCTCGACCAGTACATGGATGGACTCCCAGATGAATAGTTCTTCCCAAATTCTGACGACTTTAGAGAGTCTAAGCAAGATATCATTTTGGTTACTTACTTCGATACTTTCTCCAGGGACAGCTAGGAAAAACTGTCCAAAAAACAGCTTGGAGACAGGAGTTAAACTCGCTTTCTTAGAGGGCGACTCTGTCTCCAGAGTGATCAAGAATACCGGAATCGTCTGAGGACTAGGTTAAAATTTGGAATGTCAGAATCTGTTTTCCAACCGATCTTTGGAAGATCCGGCGTATTCGTCGGTTTTGAAAGAACTGGAAATGACGGCCTATGTAGGCATAGTAAGAATTGAGTGAGGTACGTCAACGCTTTCGAAATTATATGTGTTAGACCCAAATTTCAGTGAATCCGACAGAAGTCGAAATGATAAACAACTGGCCGTTACTACCCAATATTTCCACACTCGAACTGCCCATGTACTTGAAAGACACACACCTCTGCTCAATATTTAGCTGGCGAGTCACTTCTACAACTCTCGTCTAAAAATATGCACGGGGCGCCAACCCTCCTTGTGCCGAGACTGAAAACACCAACAACAAAACAACCTGTCCAAATTTCAAATTGCATAAAAGTATGTTATACCGATTAAATATATTGTTATGATATTGGTACAAGTGTGTAAAAAATTAGATTAATAGGATTAAAAGCTTACAGTAATTAAAAATTATAAAAATCAATTTAGATGTAGATTGCATATTGAAATTATTAAGACGTATTTAATAAATACAGAAAATAGAATTTATAATTTAATAACATGAAACGGATTGAGAAGCAAAAGGATTCTAACTTAATTTAATATCTAAAATGAAATTGGAAAATGCTGACAAATACTTTTTCGAAATAGATTATTGAACGTAGTAGGTAGTAATCAAATAAAAAGTTTTTATAGTGTGTTGGATGGAAAAATAAGTAAAAATGGCTAAAGAGTATGTTTTTATTGATATAAGAAAATTTGAAAGGAAAAGCATGTAACCAATATTTTTGTAAATAGAACTTAATAAATCCTTTTAAAAGTTTTAAAAACATTTTTGGCATATAGAAGAGTTAAAAGTTTAAGATAAAAAAGGTGGAGGAAGATAATCTATAAAAGCAAATAAAAGGAGGGAGCTACTGAATTGGATTTATTGTAAAATTTTATTTGACATTAAATTGGATAACAAGTAACAATTTACAAAGGGAGCTGTAACGGAATTCAAATGAATGATTTGGATTGAGTATTAAAGTAACGTAACTTCTAACGAGGTCTGTTTGAATTTTTGCTGTGGTGGAGCTGTGTAGGCAGATTCATGGAGCAAACTAGGTTCCTGGGTTAATTTGGATCCTGATTCTGAACACTTTTGGCAGTTTAGTGGACAGTTTAGACCTTCACAGAGGTTTTTAGCAGAGCAGTTGTGAAGTGATAGGTTGCAGAGTGGGACGAATTGGTTTCGGAATAAGAGTGCTAAGTTGGATGAAAGGTGGGTGAATCCAAGTATTAGATAAGAACTGAAATAAAATAAAGATTGAAGTAAATAAATTTTAATTAAGGAAGCACTTACTATTTGATATTCTCATATAACAAATATAACGATCAAGTATTTGTAATTGAATTTTCAGAAATAGTTTGACGTACCATTTGACAAAAGTTTTGAATTGTCATAATCAAAATCGGAACATCAAATATCAGAATAAGCAATCTAGACAAAAGGAATCCACTCTGATTTTCAGGCGAGTGTATCTACCGGAGCTAGCATAAATAATTTTGAATATCCAAATTAAATAAATAGGGCAATTTAAATTGACTAAAATTAAATTATAAACATAAACTTATAGGCAACACAAAGAGGAGCCTAAATCTTATCAATATTATAACAATTATGGATTGATTGTTATTACTCAAATGTTAATTAAAATTCAAATATGATCAGAATTGGTAATTTATTAATAGCCACAGTACACTAAAAGCAAGAATTAAACAGTGGTAGATTATAAACCATGGTTGATAAATAACTGTAATGTAATGAAACCAACGTCAGCAATCATGTTTGAAAATAATATTGGGAAGATTTTAAGTAAGTACATCCAATTTTACTGTATGTATGATAAATGCAGCGATGATATTGATAAATAATGTAATATTTGAATAACGTAAGACTTGCATTAGTACAAAGGGGCGACGAAGCTTCACAGATAAAATGTGCATTCAATTTGACATGCCACGTAACATGCAAATAGAATATCAAGCATTCTGCAAGCAACAGGGAGACTAAAATAAAGTGCTTCGAACCTGTGATATGTTAAGTTATGTGCACGAATACAAGTGAGGTTAATATTTACGAAATCTGATATTTAAAAACAAACATCGATTATTATTAGGAATAATAGTGTGTACTTACAATAAACAAGAGATAGTTGGTATCTAAGGGAAGGTTATTATTAAAAAATAATGAGACAGCCAATCCAAGCTATTGTGAGACTTGTTTCGGAAATCTAAAATTTTGTAATAATTTAGAAGAATCAGTAACACACTTTGTTCCAGCATTGTGTATTATTGAATTACATATTTGGGGCTATCTGGATATAGCAAAGGTGTGTTCCTGATATTTACAAGAGGCGTTTTAAGCAGCAAAGCCAGCCAGTATAATACCGATGGAGCCACAATTATATATAACAGCAATAAGATAACATGAACAAGAAGATAACACCTATTGCTTGAGTAAGAAAGAGATAAACATAGTAGCAAATATTCGAGTAGTCTTGATGCTTAATTTAATTATGACATTTGTCAACTAAACATGCCTACTAAAATAGTTTTTTAGTATGGCCATCTCTTTCATACACAAGCAATCTGTTTTGTTATTCATGTTATCTCATTGCTGTTATATATAATTATGGCCCAATCAGTACATTGGGCGAAGAAAACAATCTGCATCGTTGGACAGTAGCATAAAACTGGTACTGAGCTGGAGCAGCTAGGCCACCCAGTAAAGTATAGCATTGGGCTCCAGGCAGAGGCAAAGGAACATTTGCAGCTTTTGGAGCCCAAACAAAGGCGTTGAAGCAAGATGGCGTTCCTTTAAGAATTTGAATCCAGTTCACTATGGACAAGGCGTCGGTTTTGTTGGCTTGGATACTGATAAACGGGTATTGCTAGGTTGCGCGAATAAAGAGAGTGCATTGTTTATTTACCTGTGCGAAATTTATTAATAGTTGGCTTCTTTTACAATTAATTAATGTTGCAATCCGTATACGTTTCGTACCAGATTATTTGATGTTATAATATAAAATTTGATAATTTGCCATACTTGTGCATTTATTATACAAAGAATTTATTTCAAATGTGTAGAAACTTATCCCTGCACATAGCGAATTCAACCCATTAGCTAGCCGTTATAATAAAATAAATATTGTGATTAATAAAGAATAAAATGAGCATGATACCTGGTAATACTGTTTTATTTAATGAAAATAAATTTTTATTAATTAGCCAGACGATAACACTAATAAATGTGTAGTATTTGCTAAAGCTAATATTGATAATAACAAATAACATAACGGCTTATTATCTACAATACAAAATAGTCAAAATACAAATTAATAAATTATCATTAGATTAAAATCACAAAGCAATATCTCTTCCTCTAGTACAGTAATTTAAAGTATAGCATTACGACATAATCAACCAAATGATACTAAACAAAAAACAAAAATAAATCAATCAATTAATAATGCGACATAATAGAACTGAGGCAAGGAAGAAAAGAACGCTGAGAATAAAATTAGTTGAGCGAGTTTATGAGAAGACGAGACGAAATATAGAAGAAAAAACTATTTAATTGAAAACGAAAACTAGCAGCTGTCAGATATATCCACAGGATTTCCAAGAGGTGTTTTAATTACTTGCCTTCTTATCATCACTTGAATACATTTTTCATAAGCTTTTGGATGCACAAGTCTATTCTTTATATCAGCCAATTTTCTATTGCCTCTGATAGCAATAGATTGATAATCTTGTTATATCACTGGCATTAGCTTGCATTTCTTATCTGTCCATAACTGTAACACATTTATTTCTAAATCTTTAAACAGTCATCTTTCATCATTTCAGCATGCATTTAGTGCAATACTTGATTATCACGTTTCCAAAACTTGCATTGTGATATTAAAAAGTAAAAAAGCTCACATGTGTTGGATGTTTAAAAGGGCATGGAGATATAAGTTTCTTTCTCTATAACGCAAGGAATACATCAGCAGTCCATAGCTTTCAGCAAGTTATAAACAAGAGATTAGCTATTCATAAAAACATTTATGGTTGCATCTAATTAAGAACGGCGCATTGCTAGATTATTTAACATATGTTAAGTGCTCAGAATTACTACAATACGAATATTATGCCAGCTAACAGTGGGCTATGGGAAGCAATAGCAAATATACAAAGACAATAGTGTTGTTGGAGACAATTTCCTAGATTAGATAACATTTGAAAGGAAATAAAAGTCAACATTTGTCAGAATTATTAAATTAACCTTTATTGGTTCTAAATTACTAAAGGTCTCATGTTCAGGTGAATTTTAAAAAAATCATTCGTGACACACGCCGCGGGATAAAATCGCGTGCGTTTTATTTATTTATAACTAATGTAATGCGTCTGTGGAAATTACAAATATTCTTAAAAACGTGGTCTTTTGTTTAAAAACCGAAATGTTACTACTTTTTCTTTTCCACATAAATAAAATAGCTACATATTTCTTACCATTATGTCACCAGAAGGAAGTAACGCTACATCTAGAGACGCACCTAAACGGAGATGATAATTAAAAGTCACTTCTTGTTCCCTTTTTAAATTTTTTCCTGCATGCCATTTACTAATCATTTTTCTGCTTATGAGCACTACTACGCCGCTTTCACCACAGTAAATTCCTAGCTTGTTTACCTTTTTTATAAAATACCTTATCCAAACACAAAATAAAAAGATCGAACTTTTTAGATTGCTTATTTTTTGCAAGCAAATTAAAAGTGCAAGACTGATTCTAGTTAATAATGAAAGATTTGTCTCCGAGAAAAGCTAGAAACTCAAATAATTTAAATTCTAAAAATGCAAAGTAATGCGAGTGTTAGCCAATACTGTAAGTAGAAACAGTTTCCAAATAGAGTTGCAGCACTAGGTTTTATAGCGTTTAACCTACATGATAGAATTTTATCTGGCTCTTCTCCATCTAAGTCTTAACATCAATTCCGATCATGCAGTGAAAGTGCTAGTTCCAGACATTACAAATGCAAATGGGGCAATATAACGCGTAAATATGTTTTAGGTTAAAAAAAATATGTTAGTAATTTAAACCAATTTTATTTTTCTGTCCAGTTTCAGCTAAAGTACTCTTTAATCCAGACCAGGAATTTTTATGAGAAACATTTTGAAGATTACTGTTCTAAAGTTTAGTTAAGACCTGTTTTCCATTAAAATACCAGAGCGTATTTCCTCAGTTTAAAAGGCTAGATTAGAACCAGATTTTAAATTCCTGCATTATTGCTGCGATATCAAGGAAGTGGCGCAGCTCATCAAAATATGCAATTAAAGTTATGATAAACGCCAAGAATTACATTTTTATTCTATTTTTATTTCTGGCTATCGACCATTAAAGATTTTTTATTGTAGATGTAATGCTAATCCGCTTTCACTACATTCCTGATGCACTGACTCAGTGTCTAATTTTTATGCATCTTATTTGCATTCCTGTTGGAAAACAGTTACGACTAGTTAATTCAGCAGTGTTAATGCGTATACTATCAAATTGGAAACAATTGTATGGTACTGACTAAGCATTAAAATTACTCTTGCAAAATATACTTCAAAAACTGTTCTACTGCTACTTATTCGAATAGTTGTTATTAATTGTAGAGAATTACTTAGTCGTGTTTACTACATATGGAAAATATCAGCGTTTCCAATATAGGGCATTAAGTGACACAGTCACAGGTGTATTTAAAATTGAGCTTTTCACAGAGATCTATCTTCAATCCATTAGAAATGCTTGACGCATTATTCCCTCTTGGTTTACGTACAATTATTTCGAACGACTGCATTGAAGAGTAAACTACAATGCTATTAAATACAAAGCATGGAGCCTGTAACAATAAAATAAGTAATAACCATAAGTAAATTCTAAAGCGTATTTGCAAAGTCTGAAAGTTCCTGAAATTAAAACTTAGTAATTGGCATAATAACAAACTCAGAAAAGATTTTATAAGAAGCAAGCCAATAAGCTTTCGTCAAAAAATCTCTCCCTGAAGAGAACAGGTAGGTTAAGCAGCGCATTAAAACTTTATTAAATTACGTATTTGTATGAATACACTAATCAAGCATACTGGAAGAATTCTATTTCCTGACTGTTGAATATCTAATTCCAGAAACGATTTTGTTTTGATTATATTTATTTACCGAAAGTGTCAGAGCACTGCAATAACTGGCACATAAATAAAATTGAACTATGACAGGTTGTGACGTACTCGTCAGTATTCAAAACTGCATGAAGACCGTCAGATTGATTATAATCAGTCAAAAGAATAATAAGTTGAAATGAGCATGACTATGGAATATCGAACAACAGAAACAGAAATGTATTACATTGTAAGCTTAATGCTAAAAAATTATTAAAGGAACATTAGGTTTATGTCTAACTTTCAAAGCATTCTTGTCCACTACAAGGAGCAATTTAAGAAATATTAATTACTGCTTACAGGAGAATGTTGTAATAAAACATAAATTGTAAATAAGAATAGTTTCTATCCAGGAAACAGTTTATTTGTCGTTGCAGTAGCTTTACTATTAATTTGAAGGAAAGTGGGTTTATTGAATAGTATTCATTAGGACTTACGTCTGCATCTTCGATCATCTATTATTATAGTTTAAAATACTAATTTTTGTTTTGAATTAGAACCGCACCTGGTAGCGGTTTGAGTGGTGTTGCAGGTACTGTTTTGAGTTCGAAATTAATTGGGATATAATTGCAACTAACTCGTCTGCTATTATACGATGGGTATTAGTATCCAGTTAGCCTATGCCGTTTTCTTTGAAACAGTGCTCTATCATAGCAATAAACAATGAGTTATTAGAAATGTCATTGTGAAACTAACTGCAAAAAGTTCAAAGTAGGCATGTACTCAGAAAAATCAATAAACTGGAGTACTGCGAAATCGTCAACCTTCATTTAAAGGGGTTAAGGGGTAAGCAGATTTACGTATGTATGCATGTATGTATAATCGGTAACCTCGTTTTACGTTGCGGTGTAGAGGCTGGTGCTTTATGAGCGCGTCTTTTGTGCTTGCACAGCAACCATTGTGTGAGGTGTGTGTGTGTGCGTGTTATGTTGACCTTGTAACTCTATCTCTTAGGTCTGTGGTTCTGAGTAAAGCACAGTTAATTTGGCGCCCAACTGTGAATGGTCTCACCTAGCCCGGTTCAAATCGCAAGGCTGCGGAAAATTCCGGCCCTCGCAGGATTCGAACCGAGGACTTGCTTAATGCAAAGCAAGCGCTTACCCATCTGCACTACTCGACTTCTTGCAGATTTACGTAGATATGTTTAATACATTTAGTAGTCAATTCAAAAGAGGTACATTTTTCCATTGAAGCTGAGAAGAGACCGGGAAACCCGATTTATGTGTCAACCCCCTGTAATATCGATACATTATATTATCATACCGTCGACTTGAGCTGAAACGAATATTGGAGATAGTGGCGAACAAATCTGCAAAATGGATCTCCAAATGTTTGAATGTCGAGCTGAAGCGAGCAAGGATGGAAGCATCGCTCTCAATCTGTGTCAGCTTTGAAGATAATGTTAACTTTTGGAACTGCGTTGTTACCATGGATAAAACTCCGGTAGCTTAATATGACCCAGAAACAAAACAATAATCAGTGGAATGGATCACTCTGCAAGATATAAGAAGTTACGTGTTCAAAAATGTGCTGGAAAGGTTCTTGCCTCAGTTTCTTGGGATAGCTTTTTCGATCATCCTGATTTAGATAGAAGCCAGCAGCAAATAATTGCTGCACACAAAGTTAAAGTGCAGCAAATAAGCCTTTGTAAATACGCAAACGCATTTTCCGGGTGTAGAAATGAGTACTCAAATTTGTGCGATATTCAAAGGCGCGTTTCAAGTGTGCACTTTAGAAGGCGTCAATTCTGCAGTCTTTGCGAGAACATGGCAGAGATCTTTCGTATCATGCTTTGTACTGTCCAGAATTAATGACGCAATCTAAGGCGTGGCGAATTTAAGTGGACGCAGCAGTCACTTTCCAGGTAAAATGTATTCAAGTCAAGGTATGAAATTCGCCCCATTTGCATATATGCAAGTTCGATTAGGGTCGGCATTAAGCCAAGAAGGTATTTAAACATTATGACATTTGCGCTTTTTAAAGACAATTATTTCAATGTAATTTTTGATAATGTTTTACCAGATGCCTGTGTTGGCAGCTAGTGATCTTTAATATGCCCCGAAATGAGGTATAAATACAGTTTCATGTCCACTGGGCTATCTAAACGATACAAGTGGCATTTAATTATTTCAGAATTCAACTTCCAATTTTAAATTTACATTCATGATCAGTTTTGGATGCGTTTTCATGGGAAACCGTTGCTTCTAGCGAGTTCAATAAGATATACCTTTTTTGAGCAGAAAAGATAGGGAACAAAATTTTTCCAGTCGAAAATGACGTACACCGTGGCACAAAAAAGTTGCAGCGGTTTAACAGTGTCCTAATGGTCGTTTGTGGCGCCCTCTAGAAGATGCAACTGAATCATTAATAATTTTGAATTTCTCATACCAGAAAACCCCGGATACAAAATTTCGTGAAATTAGCCGACACTCTGTAGCTCCGTTAGTACTAACTTTTGGACTAAGTTAAGTTGGGTTAAATCAGCTTATTTTAGTCGAAGTTAACTATATCTGCAGTTTGGCCCATTCTTTATCGAACACCCTGTATATACAGTGTGTCCGCGGATTGAGTTCACATAAGGTGTAAATAATAAAAAAATTTCGACTTAAAAGCTGATATTCTAAGATTCGCTTCTGCTTGTTCTCAAACCAAAATTTTGAAAAAATCAATCAAATTAATAAATTCTAATCGATTTTTAAAAAATGGCTTAGAGTAAACTACCTTTATTAGAAGAGGTAACAAAAAAGTATTAAAAGAAGTTGTTTAGAATTAAGAGAGATCGCAGACTCTCAACTTTCAGACAAATCGGCCTACTTAATTTTTTTATTGTTTATACCAACATACCTTTTATCGTAGCTGTAGGAGGCACTCAATTATTTTTTTAACATCTTAGTTCATGAACCAGTTAGAGTGCCTCCTACAGCCACTATAAAAGGTAAGTTTGTATAAAAAACCAAAAAATATTTTTAAAAAATCAAAGTAGACCGATTTGTCTGAAAATTGGGAGTCTACCATCACTCTTAATTCTAAACAACTTTTCTTAATACTTTTCTTGCTATTTCTTCTAATAAAGGTAGTTTACTCTTGGCCATTTTTTAAAAACCGATTCAAAAAACACCTTGTATATTAATTAATTTGATTGATTTTTTCAAAATCAAATTCTAGAATATCAGCTTCTAAGTCGAATATCTTTTATTATTTACACCTTATGTGAACTCAATCCGCGGACACACTGTATATACCTGGCATAAAACCGGTACAATTTCAAACAAATATAAACAGGGTGGACACCTTAAAAAAATAGAATTTTGTTTACTTTTGCGTTAATTTTGAAATAGAAGGAAGTAATAATTTTCAGATAGGTCAGGCTTTACACTTGACGAAAATAGGACTCAACAGATACACGATAATGTCACAAAAGAGTCGAAACGTTTCAACGTACTGGGTGGTGTAGCTTGAACAAGCGTCCACGTTCGATCAGCAGAGTTAACCAACGCTCTCTCTGGTCAGAACTTGGATGGGAGTTCCACGGCTGCATCTCCCGGCGCCTCGTGGTACGGCTATCACGGAAAAAAGTTGGTCCCGGCGGTCATAAAACATCATGACAGTCGTTAGTAGGGTTGGAAGTCCTCATAACTGCACAGCGACGCCTATAATTGACCTAACGGCTGTTGGCTGAGTGCGAATTAAATAAATAAATTAAATAAATAACCAATAAGAGCGCTCTGTTCAAGAGAGGCACGCGCCGCACTCGTTCCAATGTCTTGATGGCGGAGATGAAAAAGTCAAGGTGGCTACAATCTGCTTCGCAGATGCGGCGGAGTTCAAAACCCTCGAGCGGGCTAAATTTTTTTATTTGAAAATGTATTTAATGTGTTAGGAACGTGAAGATATTTTTACTCCTAACTTAATTTGATTTTTAAAATTATTAAGTGTCACATTGTCCACGAGGGAAGTTCTGGGTAAAGCCTTTTACATATTTTTACCATCAACGCCCACATATTATATGTAACAGCCTACACCAACCTACGCTTGAAAACTGAATTGCTATCTTTAATTCTTTGATCAAGGATATCTTTGAAATGAATGATTTTAGAACATATGTTTTTCTCTTATTTTTGTATGCAGAATAACGCCCTTATATTTGTCCCGTGCAATTTTGAAGCACCCTGTATATAGTTCTCCAACATTTATGATGCTTGGTTCTTCAAGCAGGGACTTTTTTGGGGGAATGTGTGGTCTATTAAACGTGATTTTCACATTTCAGGTTTTTATTTTTAATAGCACCGTTTTGATACATCTTTACATCCGTACTTATCCGATTTCGTCTGTATGGTTAGGTGTCGAGTTTTGTTTTGCTTAGAAAAAGTATCTCTATTTTCCCTTGTTCTTGACCTGCCCCAAGCGCATTTATACATCTCCCTACATGTTGGCACTATAGTGCTAAACTCTCTTAGTATTTGAGAATATACTGAAAGCTAATGCACTGGACTCTTACCTTATTTTGAGCCCCATTGAGGTACTGAAGGTGATCTTTCCATATTCTAAGAAATTTTAGCATCTTTGAAACCGAGATTATATCTATTATTAAGATCTGCGTAGCACCCTCTATCGCTTTTGGACCTAAGTACTACTAGTGTTTTGTAGGTGGTGCATTTAGCGGTAGTACTTAGCATTGGTGAAGTTTATTCAGATTTTCCCCCATCTCGTGAGTGATTTTTGTTTGACTGCCCTTGGAAGGTTTTTCTCTAGTATAATTTAGTTAAGTTAGTTTTAGTTATTAAGTGCGGATAACAAGTGCGTGAACTCTGGGAACGCAGCCCCATTACAAATTTGTTGTTCAACTCGAACTTCCAAGAACATTGTGTATATATGACATTACAGAAGATTGGGTACAAAAGGATTTTCGTTTACAGTAATGAAAATATAATTATCAATAAAACGTTTTTAATAATGTCTATCATCTTTTTGCTAATACGGTTGCGAAAAGCTTTTGTTTTAAATTTAATACAGTTGAGTATTATTATTCTTACTATAAATGTGCAATAGTAAATTATAAAGATGATGAATGCTCCGATCCAGAGCATTTTATGCTTATCTGTTGAAATATCTAGAATATCGTATTCTTCTAGTTTGGAAGCTATTAAATAGATCCCCTGTTATGTTTTGCACCTACAGTTGACAGTGGGTGATTACAATATTCTAAAAAAAAACGTAAACTAATTAAATGGCCGATCACCTGGCGGAAACAATGTAGAAACTGTGATAATAAAATTGAGAGGAGCGTCATCATTATAAGTAACTAAAAAAACTCTTAAATTGATGTTTAGAAGAAAATAAACTTCTAACAAATAGACAAAAAGAAGAAGTACCGTACAAAAAAGGGTAAGCAGCTTACCTAGAAAATTACTGTCCTATTAACCTTCGAAACAGTAAAATTGTGGACAATACTTTAGGCTTCAAAAAACACAAATGTTGTTTCAAGATATACAGCACTAATTAAAATTCCTACAGTAATACGGCTAGGTGATCAAATTCCCTTGAAGTTGTATACAACAGCACTAGTGAGTATATTTAAGAAACTAAGACAAGACGAATATAAATATAGATGGAACATAGCTGCTTGTTTTTTCTGACGACATGGTCCGTATTAACAATTCTACCACCAAACTGAAACACATGATGAGACAACTAAAGGAAAAAACCAAAAACATTGTAACAGATTAACTTGAACAAAACCAAAGTCATGTCCAGCAGCACTAAAGGATAGCAACAGAACACACCGAAGGAATGAAAGAATAGGTTTACCTTTCCTAAAGTTGGGAAAGCAAAATTAAATTAACAGAGGAGTCAGAATCACTCGGACTGCACTTGTCTATTGCCGTTGACTCAGCGTGTTACGGAGAGATCTACGCTTGCCGGACTAACAACGGGACTCAACAATGGTACAAAAAACGCGGCTGCCAAAGTGGTACCACAAACTAGCTGCTCATACTTTAACGACTTCAAGGTCGACCGTAAAATCTACGAAACGCACGTGCCCATTTTTATTAGAATGGTGTAAGATAAAAAAAACTCGCACACATACCTTCACCTTAGATCTCCAAGACTTAAATTGCGACGCCAGACAGATTCACAAACAAAGGCGATTGATAATAATTAAAACCCAAAGAAATTTTATAAATCAACCATGCAAATCCACTGGAGCGCGAGTGAGCTAGAAGATTATTTTTTAAGTAAGTCGCTATAAACTATCCCGAAACAAGGTTAATACTAAGTAAACGCATGCGGTCAAGTAGAAGAAGCTTGCAGAAATGAGCGAGGAACTAAAAAAATCGCTGGAGGTGCGCGGTGACATCTGAATGATATGCAAGTCAAAGGATATATAATCCATCTTGCGCAATTGAAGGCTACTCAAAAACGAGTTTATCAACCTCGATAAATGTAAAACGCCGGATAGTCGTAGTAAATATGCATAAAACGGACGGTACAGTTCATTAACCATTGCAGCGTAATGGTTTTTACCCGTAAGAGCATACAGAAGATGAACTGAACGACAAAAAATATATAGACCAATGACAAGAAGGCATTTGCAGGATATCGATGGCACAAATCGCACAAGATAAAGTAGTTCGAAGAAATTTAGGGAAGGCAAACATCTTCCAGTAGACAAGCCAGGGCTGAGAGAGAACTCAAATTCTTAATTTTCTATTTAACACGTCAAAAACATATTTGAACGATAACATCTCGTAATAATATGCAAAACATTGTTGATTACCTCTTACATAAAAATAATAGAGTAATTTTTAATCATTTCCAAATTTACCTATTGTAAAATGTTACTATTAGTAGAAACGTTTTCGAATTACTATGATTTTATGATAAAGTTAGCATTGATATTGCACTATTAAATTTAAATGTTCAAATTAAGTAAATTTACCAATCCCTGTAAATAGCAGTTAATACAACGATTATGAATTTCGCCAAGACTCTAACATCAAAAAAATTTGTATAGTTTCAAACGCTGTTAATGGTTCGTTAGTGCCAAATAACTTCAACCGTCACCGAAATTGAGAAAACATTATTTTCCATAGTTTTTTCTACATGCAGCAGTTTTCCCAGCATTGAAATCATTTCTTCACAGCTTAATATGACACAATTTCCCAGTTAAACATGAATGTCTACTAAATAGGCGTAATAATATGAAGTACGAGTACGAGCAACAAGATAAATAACGTATAAAACTAGTCTCCTTTCGCAAAGTCAGCCATAATCAGCAGTAGAATGTTTAGAGAAATTCACTAAATCAAAAAGCTGTCGACGTACTAATAAGTGGGCTTAACATTTGAGAAACTAAAAGTAGAATCCGGATAATTAATTAGTCTTAAAGTTGTAATTTTTATAACCGTCCAATTAATATAAATATTCCCCATTCATACTAACCTTTGCTATTAAAATTTTTATTTGCTTTATTAAAAAAGAGAAGGTTATTAAGTGAGCAGCACCGAATGCAACCTTACAATATACTCTTTGACGTAACCGAAACTATAATAAATTTATCCATTTTCAGGCAACTCAAACTCCAATAAATCGCCGAAGTAGGACGCAGATTACAGTTACTTGTATTTTTTACTGCAATGCCAGTGTTATTAAGATTTTGCATAATAATTACTGCCGGGTAAAATTATAGCTCATGCAATTCATTTTATAAATTTTTTTGTGACATTCGCTACTACGTAACAGTTAGGAAGATAGACCAATCTAAGTGAAATTATATTTGTGTAATAAAAGGTCACTGTTATGATAATTATATAATAGCAATATTTATGAAGGAAGAGCTAGTAGAATGTTCAAGTGAATTTAGTGATTTAGGTAGTATAGCGTCAACTGAAAATGGGTTACTCCAAGACATTAACGCGAGGATTGGCAAAGCAAAAACTGTGTTTATTAAACTGAGACACAGCTAACAATATTATATATCACAATAAAGATTAAATTAAAAATGTTATCTGTAACTGTGTAATCTGTGTTACTATGCAGTTCGGAGACACGGTTAGTTGGGAAAGCAAAACTAGAAACTTCGTAAATAGATGTTTAAGATCGTTATTAAAAATATGATTGTCGGAGATGATATCGAATGAAGAACTATGAGAAGATAGGGAAGAGTGACATCAATTCACAAATCAGAAAATAATATATGGCAGGTTAGGCCATACGCTGAGAAAAATTAAGCTGGAATATGTAGAACGGCCTTAGAATCGAATTCCTAAGGTAAGCGAAGACAATGACATCCAAGGACAAGGCCATACTACTACTTCTAGACGTTTCTTCTTCCCAGTCCTGATTTTCCAGTGGGACTGTTGTGGTCAGTATTATATGGGCGCCGTCCATTGTTCTTCTCCATTCCTCGTCCCGCGTTTCGTGTTGCTAGGCTATGGAATGGTTTCTTCGTTATTTGGACGTGATTTGACAAATCCACCGGATTAATTTGTGACGTTTCACCCCCTTATTAAGGGTGCTAAAATTTTATACCTCGGTTAGCTCTAATCAGAGAATTAAATTGGTTCAAATATAAAATAAATCAGTAATAACACAAGATAATGTTAGAAACAAATATAATGTTTATAACTAGATATATTAATAACCAAAAATGAATTGTATATTACCAACTCAAACTGAAGCTTCTTAAAACGCTGTTGTTTGTCCTGGTTCCGGCCGCAACCCAAATTGCGATAATGTTTGGCTGGTTCGGCGAAGAATATCTGCTACGACGCACAGAAGATTGGAAGTCTCGCTGAAGGAATACGTCCGCCACTTTGCTGGAAAATGTCTGTTGCAGCCTTCGTGTCGTGGCTGGTTTCGCAGTTGAAGTTTGTTGACAAACTGCGGCCGCTGTATTCTCAGCCGGGTTATTTAGTAAATATCGGTTTACCTGAAGACCGTGATACGATCGTCAACCGAAATTTTAAAAAATTAAGCCGTCAAACTCGTATCGATGGTAAATAATAAGCCATAGAAATCCCAAATTCTACAGAAATAAGCCCAGATGACAATTCTCGAGCTTTGTCAGTATATCATTATTTAGCCTAACAACGTTGTGCGCGGGCGGAAGCAATAAATCCCGGAACACAGTAACGAGCCCGCTCAAACTCAAGCCGTTAACCGTCACTCCGAACCAACGAATTGTACTTGTAAAAACGTCAGAGCTAAGTACTCAAAAACTCCCATTAAGCAGGGAAACACAAAAATTAAGCTACATAATTCACGAGAAGGCAAGCATGGTCAACAGTTGCTCAGCCGATGTACAAAACGCCGAGCCCGGGTGTCATAAATTAACGCGCCGGCCTAAAAACGGCCGCTGGACACCCGAAGCAAACCGTCACAGATGACGGGCAAAAAGAACCCTTAAGGGCGCTCGGGAAAACTATTATATATGCAGAAATGGCAACAAATATTTTAATTATTGGTGCCGCATAAATGGAACTATCCGGTGTTGCGTATCAAAAATTGCGCCAAACTACAAGAAAGACAAGGGACTGCCCTACCCAAAATCTAGCGAATTAGCGGCACGCGGAGGAAAATTCATCCCAATCACGTCGGGTTTGGATTCAAAAATTAAATGAACTCAAACGCAGCGCAGTAACTCGACGGCTAAAATCAACCTTCTAATTAGACGCGCCAGGAAATTAGCATTACGCATTGGACAATCGCATAATTCATCCCAATCACGTAGTGTTTTGATTAAAAATTTAAATGGATTCTCGAGCAATATCATGCGGCTAAAATCGACCCGCTAATTAGACGCCCCAGGAAATTAGCATTACGCATGGCACAATCGAATAAATGAGCGCCCCCAGAAATGTGTCTTCGCGCCACGGGCCAATAAGCATCGAGGGAGCGAAGCACAAAGGAACTGGCCCCTTTAAATAGAGACACCCTGGCCTTAGGAACTCACTCTGCCTCGGCGGGTCGAACAAACAGCCATTTCAAGATCATCAGCCCTCATCTCCAGGAGTCTAACCAACCTCAAAAAAAGTCACCTAGTCTGGACTCTGCCGTTCCCCGAGCTGTCGCTTCGCTGGACTTGGAGCCTATAGCCCTTGCTGCATATCACCTTCGTTAAACTTAGCACAGCCGCCTTCCTGGACTCTGCCGCCGGCCGTCTTCGTGGAACTTGGACGTCAAGCCACGTCAGCTGCCGCCCCCGAGAGGACGACAAGCGCCCGCTCCTGCAGCCCCAGCCGCTTCTGGGACGCTGCGTCCTTCGGCCGCCGCCTCCGAAGGATTCCTCCAGCCGGACGTCGAGCCACTTCAGCCGCCGCCCCCGATAGGACGGTCAGCGCCCGTACCTGCCGCCTACGCGTTCCCAGAACGTCGAGCCACGTCAGCCGCCGCTCCCGAGAGGACGATCATCGCCCGCACCTACTGCCTACGCGTTGCTAGGACGTCGAGCCACTTCAGCCGCCGCCCCCGAGAGGACGATCAACGCCCGCGCCAGCCGCCTACGCGTTCCCACGGCGCCGAGCCACTTCATCCGCCGCCCCCGAGAGGAAGACAAGCGCCAGCTCCTGTAGCCCCCGCCGCTCTTAGAAAGCTGCGCCCTTCAGCCGCCGCCTCCGAAGGAACCCCACAGCACCGGACTACGGACGCCAATCCGCCATCTTCTTTCTCTTGGTTATATGTATATGTAGTCTAGTTCTAAGTTAAGCTGTACCAAAATAACAATAATAAATTTTTCACCGATTACTCAACTGTTTAGCAGAGGGTAACGCCTCCACCTCTCCTTCGACTGCCACCATTTTTACCACCGCCACCGTTGAGCTAGTTGAAGGTGTGTTAACCGCCTTAGGTTTTAAAGCTTGCAAGGAGTTTCGGAAGCATCCTCGGCATCAGATGTGTAACCCAGGAAGCGGCTGTAGTTGTAATCCCGGCAGATAAGCAGTCGTCAGTGTTCTGGTGATAAGCCAAGTTTCAGCATTAACGGGGCAGTGAATATGATATATCGGAGCGACCTCTGCGGACTTCGGGCGGATGTTTTCAGGCGTTGGATAGCAATCCCCCAGGTAGGTTGGAAACTTTTCAATCTCTCGGTAGCAGCTGCAGGTCGGTAATGCGAAATCTCTACCGGTTTGAATGTTAATACCACGGTTAAATTTGGCTAATTGCGATCCTATTAGTCGCGCTTAAACATTCGTTCAGGAAGTATTTGTGCATGGATAAATGCCGACGGTTTGGTCGGGAAAATAAAAGGTAGTTTCTTAAGTTACTTCGGGCTGACAGTAAGCGCTGCCGTTGCGAGAAACACCTGGAGAAAAGATTTGGGTGTGCTGTTCAGCTACGCTGGCCAAATACTTCTCTTTGAAGTGTTCCATTTACTCCTACGATTTCACACTGCTAACTGAAGAAGAGTCCGCAGACCTCAATCTTACAGTTTTTGGGACATCTTCAAACTTTACCGAAACGTTCTGTATCTCTTTCAAGGTCGCCGGGCTACGGCTTGTGCATTTCCAGGTAGCCAATTATCAATCATTCTTTGGGATTCGGGTTTGCAATAAAAAATTTCGGGTTAAGTAAATGTTCATACATACATGGATTGCAAAAAGAAAAATCCTATTCAAACGTGAAATAGTTATTTGTCTAAGTGTGGAAATTAAGGTTATTCCAGCACGAGACGAATGTACTCGTTGAATAATGGAATAAAAGAGCTTATACATGTGGCAGACACAATATTTTTTTCTAGAGAGTCAGTTTTGCTCATCAATAAACATTTACTATCATAGTTTCCTAATTATTTTTTAAAAAATTTGGAAGACTATATTATTGTCTAACTAAATTTTTAAAGACAGTTAGAAAATAAAAATTTCGTAACTGTTTTTTAAAAGTGTGGAAAAGTATGCATTTTCAAACTAAAATTGATGTAAACTAATGTAGAAAAGTTTAACCCGTTATAACAAGTTAGACAAAATAATGTACTCACTATTCTTCATAAAAATGTTGTTTCCTACTGGTCCATTTACTTTTAAAATAAATTTTCTTAAATTTTAGGTTATTAAATATAAAAATATTAAGTTGTTCTTTTAACATGATCTTTTTATTAATTCTATTCCCCGCCTATTCTTGACATCCCCTTCCCAAGTTGTTTGTCTTTGAGTCAGCCTCGGCGTAATGTTGGCAGCCCTAGTTCAAATCCATAGACAGGCGGAATTTTTTCGCAGCCCATTGGATCGATATCGGACCCGATCAGCATTCGCCGTTAGGATACAATTACTGGCGTTCTCCCCGGATGACTGGTCTATGGGAAAGAGTAACCTGACTACACAACACAATATACACTGATATGATAACCTCAGGGTATCATAAAGTTGGCGGCCCTCCTGGCCAAAGAATGCCATACGAACATACATACAAAATTCAAATAAACTAAATAAATAATAAATTGTTGTACGATTTTCCTCCCCTACACTAGTACACGATTGGAAACGTAAATAAAAACAGGTCAAAAACAGAGTACGGAATTAATATCCTCTCAATTACCTTAGGGACCGAGATCTGCGCAGTAAGTCTATATCAAATTCGAGGCTAGCATCATCGAATCCGACCGCCACCACAAAATTACTAAATATCTTAGCATGTAATAAACCAACCTGACGTGCGTGAGGCATACAATTTGTAAAGCTCTAACCTACTTAATGTTTATTCCCCAACGGTGCTTAGAATCGTAACGCAAATCGCAAGTAAAACGATAAGGATTCGGCATATGCGCGAGAAATAATCTTCCAGTTCTGGGTCTCCGCGTACTAGAAATGGCTCGACACGAATCGAAATTACGAAGGGAGTATCTGGGTATATACAAGCTCTAGGCTGGCGATTATAAAGAAGCAACAAGGCGTGCTGATCTTGACGGTGTGAAATAGTAAGAAGAAAAGGTTTCAAACACAGAAAGGTATTTTGCCAGCGTAGCTGGATGGCACATTCGAACTGCCTACGAGTCGTTTTCCTATGTGTTTTTCGTATTGGAGCCCCAAGAGGGAAAACCACTAAGCGGTGTGGTAAGAGACCGAAGAGTGGAGGGTGGCCAAAGGTAAGTTTGCTTCTGAAATATTCCAGGCCACCTTTTCCAAACTTTATCAAAATTTCCCTAAAACTGTCAAAATTCGTACAAAAATAGAGAAAGGGGAAACAATCAATCATAAATAAAATAGAGGAAACTTAATCCACATCATACTAATTAAAAGAGAATTGAAAACGACTAACTTAAGACAACTCCTGCATATTAAATTCATTTTAATTTGAATATAATTAATACGTAACAACACAAAACTAAGATAATGTGGAAATTGCCCATTTACCATGGATATTTGGAAATGGGAGTATTGACAACAAAACAGTTTTGACTACGGCCCAGGATTGTAGGAGGATTTCAGAAACATCAGTATAGATCAACTGAGAAATGCATTGAAGGGAATGAATGTGGAAAATTCTTTCGGTTGCCCGGAACTGGAAATCGTAAAGTAATAAAGACACCTCCACCGTACTTTTTGGGTAACTAGGAACCATCATTAACAAGTGTGTCCACATTGATCTGCTCACTGAAAACCAGAGGCAAGCTCAAATAACTACTATATTTCAAAACCGAAACAGATTACATTGAATTAGTTATCTAGTATTAAAGTTATTTGAGCGCGATGTAGTAATAGAATTATTTATAGAAATGTAACTCTCTGCTATAAATTGCAGTAGTATTAATAACCGTTATTGTCCTAACAAATAATTTATTGTTCGTTCGTTCGTTCATAATAACCGGCATAATTATTTAGAGTGAAAATGCATTACAACTATTTATAAATCATAAACCTTCTATGTATTACAAATTAATTACAGGAGGGTGAAACTGCACCACTTCTTTAATTTAAAGTAGCATTTATGAAATTTCCTAATAATAGTTATTTACTAATTATATCCAAGTATGGATTGTACTTAAAGAACAACTGCTTTTATTAATTAATAATTTTATTGTGTAAACCTTAAAAATGTCGTGAAAGGATTTCCAAAAATCTTTTAATAATCATGTAAGTACACATGTTAAAGGAAAAATTAAATTGTTCGCTAATCCAATTTTTTCTATTTTCAGAATGTATTAACCTTTGATATTGTAATGAACTTTTAAATTACTGATGAAGCCATCAAAAGTGGCGAAACGTTTTAATAATTTTTTAAATTTACTTCAAATTTAAATTAAAGTATATTTCACGACTATATGATTTTTATTTATCATCAAAAATCATAATTCTAAATTATTTTTGCCTAATATTTTCCTAAATTACTTTTCAATAGTTATTTACGTTATAAGGGCGAAAAAGTACTTATTAAAGTACGAGTTTAGGTGTTTACGGACGAGGCCAGGAACGAGCCGAGTCTGGAATTTCTAAACGAGTAATTTAATAATATTTTTTCTATAGCACATGTTAAAGTGTGCTTTTATCAACTGAAAACAAAAGGTCAAGTTTTACTTTAACAGCAAGGGTAGATAAAGTAGCACTTTAACATCAAGGATAGATAAAGTAATATAATTTTCTAACTTTTGTTTAAATTAAATATGACAGGTTCGTATTATCGTAGCAACCCAATCTAGCTACTGACATTTTGAAATGTGATTAACTGTCATTATTTTCTTTTGAAATTGTTAAAGTTCTTGCTATAGAAAAAAATATTGTATTATACACGACGATAAAGTTATTTCTATCCACTCTTGAATCATTAACGTCTCGACTGCGTCTCGACGTTAAACGATTCACTCGTGGATAAAATTTAACTTTATCGTCTTGTATAATAAATTACTATTTATAGCCGTGTATCGTACAATGTTTTATTTAATACTGATTTATACAACATGTTTATTGAAAAAGTCCATAAGGGGCGGCTGTGGAAATTCAAACGTATTAATATGTTGTTGGCACTGTAGGTCTGCCAAATTCGAGGTTAGCAGGTTAGGTTTTGAGTCAGTCTGTGTCAAAACTGACATATACTTACAGTGTCATCAACATACTATTCAGCAGTTGCCTAGCAATACTTTCCGGCCTTGCGATGTAATGTTCCACTTTCCGGCGTTGTGATGTAATCTTCCACTTTCCGGACTTAAATTAATGACGTAAAGTCGTATTCACACTAGTATTATTTCGTATTCAACGGTATCCTTTGTATTTCAGTACCTGTAAGTTCCAGATAAGATTGGTGACGTCAAAACAATATAAAGAGTGGTTCAAGTTTGGTTTTAGCCGAATTAGTGAATCGGTCTCTCCATATTTTATGGTGATATATTTCAAAATCGATATTCATAGACGGTTAGAAAGGTGTGGTTTAGGACTTCGGATGAGCAGAAACAAACATAGGTTAAAGCTAACAGTTGCTAAAGTGAAATACCTAAACCGAATCACAAGAAGAACGCGCATAAATAGAAGTGTGAGAGACGAGTTACGATTAAGATCTCTAACAGAATAAATAGCAAGTATACAGCCTACAATAATGTGAGCATCTGACTAGAATAAACAACGATAGACACGTAAAAAATGTATTTGCAAAGAAAGGGTAAGAACGAAGACCGAAGACGTCAGATAAAAAGAGAAAACCATATGATATATAACCAGAAAAAGTAAATACGCCATGGAGTTAGAAAGCTATCAATTTCGGCAGCGTTTAGCTGCCGAAAACTCCCACTATACTAGTACCTTTTTCTTTTTGATAGTAATAACCACAGCAACAAAAATTAACAACCATTTCTATTGGTCAAAATCAAAATAGACACTCCCATTTTGCTGTATAATCGTGACCTTCTCGGTTTTTCTCAACTTTCTCTATTAAACTGTCATTTTCTAATTAGAAAAAAATGCTTCCAAAGCAGTAGAATAGAAAAATATGTATGTAACTCGCACGAAAGCGGACTTTTAGACACACATTATTTATATGCCTCGCTAGCTGCGCTCGCTTGGCTATAAGCTGCGGGTCGTTTAAAAAACTCCTTAATTTCGTACTTGTAACATAAATAGCTATTCTTCTCTAGATACTATGATTTCTGAACAAATTAAAAATGTGTTTGGGTATAATTTCACCTTCTTTGATGTGTCATTGAACTAATAGTTATTTAATATACAAGAAGATAAAAATTTATTTTATGCACGAGTGAATCTATTACCGTCGAGACTAAGTCGAGAGGTTAATGATTCAAGAGTGGATAATAATACCTTGATCGTGGTGTATAATACAACACTTTATTCAATTATTCTAATTTTATTAATCAATAAATATCTAAAAAACTTAAATTTTGTATCGACAGCCGTGAAAAGTCATAGTGACATTTTGGAAAGTACCGCCTGTGATTCGACTTATACATTTGCCAGTACTGAAGTGCATTGCCACTCTATGTCAAATTCGGGTTTTGTTTGTTATTTGACACGGGCTGACAAAAAACTTAACATGCAAATCTCGAATTTGACATAGATTGACAGTGCTACCATCAATTCAGTGAGTGACATAATATTCATTTACTGTACAAGTAGGATAAGAGCATAATTAATACACGTGTGTGTACGTTACAAACGAGTCCGTAGCACAAGTTATGTAAGTACACAAGTACATTAATGATGCATTATCACACATGTATTGATAGGGTTATAGCTCCACGCCATTTTGCCTATAAGTATATGTTTATTATTAAATATTAATCGAGTAAATTGCCCTATTTATTTATTTAGAGTATTAAAATTATTTCTGCTAGCTTCTGTCGATGCACTTAACTGAAAATTGCTTATTCTGAAATTTGATGTTCCTATTTTAATTATGACAATTCTAAACTACTTTATCGTTACATTGTTTATATGACAATCTCAAATAGTAAGCACTCCCTTAATTAAATTAATTCACATTAATTTTTATTATATTTCAGTTCTTATATAATACCTGGATTCATTTATTTTTTATTGAACTTCGCGCTCTTCTCTGATGAAACCAATTCGTCCAACTCTGCAATCGATCACACCACCACTGCTCCACTCAAACTCACGGTGAATGCCTCAACTGATAACGTCCAGAATCAGAATCTGAATTAACCCAGGAAATTAGTTTGCCCCAATAATCAGCCTACACAGCCCCATCACAACACAGGTCCAAACAGATCCCAGTTATAGTTGTTTTTCTTTAATATTTAATCCAAATTACTCCTTTGAAGTACGTTACAGCTCAGCACCAAGAATCCTCACCAGAGACAAGCTACCAGACCTCATTTGACAAGCCCCATAAACATGCGCACTCTGCCAACGACTTCCTTGCGATACTTTTCCCTTGTAAATTGTTTGTTGTAATCCAATTCAATCGAAGCAAAACACCGAATGTAATCCCGCAATTAACTTAATTCAGTATTTTTTCTTTTTATTTTGCTTTTGTAGATTAGAACTGCTTTAGTTTAGTATTCTCATCATATTCTTTATCTTCCTTCATTTTAGTCTGCTCACCTTCTTACTTTTAACATTTCATTTTATTTCTTGTACACAACGCGAACTTTATCTTTAACTGAACCCTTTTTATACACCAAACATATATACACTTTTTTAAAAGGGTTTACTTATTAATTTCTTATTATACAAATCGGTTATATTTTTGCGTTTCAAAACAAACTCTTTAGCGATTTTACTTATTTTCTCCATACAACACATTATAAAGCTTTTTATTCGATAACTACCTACTACGTTCAATAGCCTATTTCGACAAATAATCATTTTCCAATTTTATTTTAGATATTGAATTAAATTAGAATCCTTCTGTTTGTCAATCAGTTTCATATTATTAAATTATAAATTCTATTTTCTTTATTTATTAAATGCATCTTAATAATTTTAATATCCAATTCACATCTAAATTGATCTTTATAATTTTTAATTACTGTAATCTTTCAATCTTATTAATCTGATTTTTTTAGACCCTTGTACCAATATTATAACAGTATTTTAAAATTTTTTATCTACAACTGCCTAAAATTGTGAAAAGTGCATTAAGAGTAATGTCAGATTTGTCGTTTTCAAAAATATTTTAGTTGGCGAATGTCATTATGTCATTTGTTTGACACTATTTCACTTAGATAATGAAGCCATTACACCACTCAGTTAGGTATTGAAGCCATTACCTAATTGAGTGTTGTAATGAACTTCATTTGCTAACGGAATTAGTGTCAAATGAGTGATGTAATCAGTTACTTATCCCACTGGAGTAGAAAAATAAATAAAATCCTATTTTATGCTTTTCAAGCAAATAGTTAAACTACAACTTCAACCGTAAGAATTGAATAAATTATTATCTTTATTTTAAAAAGAATAAAAACTGCGTAGACGCAACGCTGTGTTGATAACTGTGGATGCATTAACGGGCTTGCGAAAAGGCTCATCAGCGATGCAGTTGGAAGCAGAAAATTTGTATGCAGGTACTCCCACTAACCTACTTTAAGGGAAAATAACGCGAGCGGTTTATCACAAAACATGCCAGATGCATAATGGTACCATCCTCAGCACTGCTGACACTGTTTTCCTCCAGTTCTTGGACTTTCATTTGCACTCCATTTGCACACTCATGCTAATTGTTATATAAATATAAGCTTAAGCTCTTACCGCATTCACACATCGATTACGGGCACTGCAGCCTGCAGACAATGCAATTCTTGCAGTTGCAGCGAGGAGCCTTGGCGACCGGCTTTATGAGTTTCGAACACGTTCGATGTATTGCGTTTCTCGGACTTGATTTGAGAAGTGGCTGAGAGCGCGGGCCTATTGAACTGCATTTTTTTTTGGAGGAATCTCGTAAGTGTACCTCAAAGTCAATGTCACACGTTTTTTAAGGTTTCATAATCACTTCCTACGTTTTGTAATGGTTACTTAAGTCGATTAGATGAATATTTTCTTGAAGTGAATTAGATCGTCCAGAAACAAAACAACACTTGCACTATTGCCCCTGGTTATATTTTATTTGCGTGGTTTATGTTTACCCCTATTGGCACATTTCTATTAAAGGTTTCAGTGTAAAAGTTTCCTATCAAATCTCTTAACAATATTGCATTCATAATCGCTCACTAGAGATCTAGAACCAATAAAATTTTGTAGAAGAAGTACTTTCTTAGAAAGTGCACTACGTTTAACATTGCATTTTAAAGCGAATTTATAATATAAGCAAAAAGCAAGTTAATCAAGGAAGCGTTTAAAATTTTGAAGGCTTATGTATTACAACACTACAACAACACAGTGACATGTTATCGATTATTGCAAAATTCTTCTTACGAAGACTTTTAATATCAAATTCTGAAGTTTTCACGAGATTACGTAGGCAAATTCGAAGGTCGAGCAGCTACACTGAAGACGGCTGAGTTCTAACACCAAATTTAAGTCAATTACAATTTCTGAGAGGGCCGACAAGTCTTTAATTACGATAAATGTGCCCCGATAGAAACTAGAACTCATAAACTCAAAAGAAGGCAGTCGATCGCAAGATAATCTAAAAAATGAATATCATAGATGGTCCCGCTAACAAAATAAAACAAGTGTATGTGGTACTTACATATAATCGTTGAATACGACGGATGCACCCAATAATTATATCATCTACATACATCGACAGTAAGCAATTGCTTGTATAAATACAATTGAACCTATTCTAAACATACTAACTCACAGATTGAATTTTAAGGGATGAATATCGCTGCTGAGGCAACGTAAGCTTTGATGAAGCTTTAGGTAAAACTTTGTCGAGACGCTGTGGCAAAGTTACAATAAAAGATGTAACGTACGAGACCAATTCCCATTATCACAAAATAAAAAAGATGCAATTTAAGAAGTCTTGAAGGGATTCAGTCGAACATGCTGGAACTTAGCCCAACAATTAGTTTTAACTGAAGCGGCACAATCTAAACAATCTGAAGGATTCAGCCCGAATTGTGGAAGCACTCCACAGAATTTAGAAGTTCATGAAATAGCTAGTAAAGTGCCAGAATTATATGATTGCTACGTTGGTGTGAGCACTACCTGAGCAAAATACTAGCTTTTGGTGACAGCAAATACTTCACCTCTAATCTAGGCCAAGGCTGTCTCACAATTTGGGATTGCCGGAAGTGACGTTCAAGAAAACATACATCCATATTTAAGTACGTAATCAAACCGGGAAAACTGGACAGCTATTTCACCCGACGGTACCAGACAAGCACGCTGGCAACTGCGGTGATAATAGCGCTGGCAATATCTTCAGCAGTAGCGGCTAGCAATAGCGGCTAGCAATAGCAGCTAACAGTAGCGGTTAAAAATATTGCGCAAATCAGAAAGATGCAGCTCAAACCAATGAAACAAGTAAAAAGGCTTCAAGCGAACTTACCTTAAGTTTGGCCAGCAAACTCGATCGCCTAATCTATCATCTAGATCTAGACGAAGGCCAAATTACTCCTACGAACGCAGGGAAACTTATTTGGATATACGTCAAAAGATCGCAGCCAAAAGGTTGTGCGATAATAGATCGCGGTCAAACTGTCGCACAATAAATGATCGCATGCGACAAAAGATTGCATACGAAAATAACTACATTACATTTATAGAAAAAAAAATCTATATTGAAATTAATGATCGCGCAACAAATACTAAAGTAAACTTCCCTTCACACTTTGTCCAGGCTTAGGACTGGCAGTAAAAATACTGGCGTGTTTAAAAGTGATCGCTATACTCACGAAAACTTTTAAACTTAATTGGATAAAAAATTAAAAAAAATAAAAAACGAAAACTAAAAAAAACACTTTTAAACAAACCACTATTTATACTGCCAGTCCTAAGCCTGGACAAAGTGTGAAGGAGAGTTTACTTCAGTATTTGTCGCGCGATCATTAATTTTAATATAGAAAATTTTTCTGTAATTGTAATGTAGTAAACATACACGTTCTTTTTTATTTCAACGTTTGAGTAGGTATGCCGGCTGACAATGAGGCCACGCTTATATCTTCTTTATTTATGAATCGTTTGAATAAAATTTTGTATGAAGATACTAGACATAATTTCTGATTGATCGATAGATATAGTCAAAATGGCTGACTTTCGGTTTCACCGGAAATGATACCAACTTTGATTTTTTAAATGGATCACCCTGTATATTTTATGTTTTTCGGAATCTGAAAGTCGAATTACATAGTCTCATCAATTTTCATTTTTTTAAACAAAAAAACATTTTTTCCAATTTTTATCTTTTAGCATAGAAGACCGTGACTTCGGAAAATCTGTTCTAATTTATTCTAGCAACTCATAATAATAGCTATTTTATCAGTAAGGTCAATAATAATCCATTAATAAAAGAATAAAAATATACGGTACCCCCCACCCAAGAAAAGCGCCCTTTCGTGCTTTACAAGAATACTTCGACACTCAGCATCACTCCGTTTCACTAATACAATGAAATACTATGAACAAGTTATTTATAAATAAAAACCCAAAATATTTTTTTTTACAGACGACCATACCTCAAAAGTTGATGTTGCCTTCATTTTCGGAGGACCTATCGTATGAAAACGATCCAAAACTTCAGGAAGGTTCCTGGCGACCGGAATCGTGTACACATACGAATATACATACCCCGAACAGCACGTTTAGGCACCCCCCAATAGGAGGGAGGGATCTAGTGGGCTGGGGTTTTTACCAAAAGATCCCCACAGCCGAGACGGAGATTTGGTATAGCGGGTTCGTTAGTCGGTTGGCACGAATTTTAGAGATATTTGGGATATGAGGGAATTTCAATACTTCGTACACTTCGTGTCGAAGTAATTTGCTAAACACGTTTTTTTCAGAAAAAGTAAATTTTTTAAAATGGCACCTACTAAGGACCATGGTGCCATTAGATACAAAATTTAATTACCAATCTAACGATGTGCATCATGCACTACTTTATTCGTAAAATTTAAAAATAATTAAATTAATTTATTTTCTAAATATTTATGTGTAATACCTAAGCAAATTCAGCAACACTACCGTATGTAATTTGAGTCGTAGAGTGCGAAAAACATAAAATATATAAGGTGATCTATTTAAATCCATTAAAAAAATTAAAGTTAGTGTTATATCCGATGAACCGGGAAGTCGGTCATTTTGATTATATTTATATCTCAATCTGAAATCGTGTCTAGTATCCTTGTATCAAATTTCAACCAAATTCATTCATAAGTAACGAAGATCGAGGCATGACCCTAATTTTATTGCCATCCGGTATAGTCGTCATCATTACGACATTTTGACCGCGATCTTTTATCGGGCGACCTTTTGGCTGCGATCTTTTGACGTGATACCGACTTATTTGGTTCCCAGCAGAACGGAGAAGAATCCTAACACTTCGCTGGAATGTAAACCTTAATCTCAAAATAAAAACATTCTGCCGAGCAGAGAATGCGACGTGCGAAATTTAAATCCTCGGCGCTGAAGAACTATCGAACTGTAACGCTTTGATAAATAGCTTTGAATTTAAATCAAGAAATTGGAGATCATCTTTTTAATCGTATATGCTAATTATTTATTTATTCATTTATTTGCAATAATGTTTGGCGACAGAGCCGTTCAAGCATAGCAAAAAAAAAACAAAATGTTAGAGTACACCTTACAAATACATAAGAACATACTATAATCATACAACATTAAATCATAAAACATGAAGTAACAAGGGTGAAACATTGCTGTTTCAATTAATTGTGTATATTTATGTTAATTTCGTTAATTTGTTTACTTTTGATTTCTATTTGTCCACACTAGTTCCTTATAATGGTGCAGACATTAGTTATATGCAATATTCATCGTCGTCCTTGTTAAATCCCCACTTTAGACGCTGTTACATCACTCTGACAGTAAGTAGAAGAGAAGCAAATCAGCCGGATTTTTAGCCGGAGCTGGTTGTAGATTAAACAAAAGACTCTAATTTAAAAAAAGTAAAAGAGGTATGTGTGCCAAGTAGTAAGCAACCCAAGCACTTTGCTAATAAAAGAAAGTATACATTGAAGGAGCTGCTAACCAATCCCTGAAAAAGGAAGAAGACGGAAAGGGCACAAATAAAATTCGCAGACACAAATAACGAGTCAGTATAATATATAACAACAAAAAGTACTCGGTAGTACATACACAAAAACACTGTACATCAGATCAAAATATCAAAATAAAGATCTCAATAGTGAGAAAATATCAAAGTAGCAAGAGAATCATTTTAAAAATCATAAAATACAATAATGATCTTTTTTTGAATATTTACGGTAAATGAGTAATATGAAAAAGATGCAAGTTGACTGTAAAATTAGCAGTTTGCATTACCGAGCGGTTACGCGATAAAAGCGCAAAACCGCGATAGCTCTATTAAAGATAACATTTTGGGTTCCAATTAAATTTTACTCTAAACCCACAAATGCAAGAACATTCAGATGTGATTAATATTTAACAGAATGGTCCTACAGCCCCCAAAATCTTGGTTGAGGGTAGGGCATTGTATAACCCGGAATACACTTAGTAATTATTTAAAATCTTTATCGATTTCAGTAAGTCGAGTAAAGAGAATTAATTAGTGCAATATCTTGCAAGTAGGGGATTAATCAAGTTTAATTCAACCGAGATGTTCGGTCACTAACACGATGTGAAAATCCAAAACTTTAAATTGCTAGGTACAGTCGTGTTCAAAAAAGTGTTGTACACCGACAGTTGTAAATTTATCGGTGGTTGTGTTACTACTCAACACAGGCTCACACTGACTAATTAGGTAGACCTTGATGTATACTTTTATAATATTTGTATATACAACACGTTTTTGAACTTTGTGTAATTAATTTATATTGACAAAGTACAAATGCTGTACAACACTTTAATGAACACGACTATACATCAAAACCGCTATACAAAATCCAAAATTAAATATGATAGCAACTTGGATGATACGTGAGACACAAGATTTGGTACTGAAGTTCTGCGTTATACTGTATTTATGCAATTATGAAGAAAATCTAATATTTGCCGAATATATCAAAAACTAACGCGCAACACTAACACATTAAAAATAATTCCAAATTGCAGGTTATGTCAAGGTCGCAAGCTAAATCGCAGCCCACATTCTTTAATGCAAGGGAATTGGATAGTTCAAAGCAAACCTGTTGCTGCCAGGTAGAAACTAGACACACTGGAAGCTGTTCAAAGGCAAAGCCGTTACGATAAGCGAGAACGGAACCCAGGTGCCTGCGATAGGTTAGAGCGTACTTACAAAACTGCAAACAAAAGTGGGAGGGGAAGGGGGCTGGGTTTACACCACAAAATGCATTTCCCCGTAACTAGAATGAACTAAAAATGGAGCGTAAAAGAATCTAAACAAATAATACAAAAGGGAGCTAGGCCGAATATTCTGCTTCTTTTACCAAAGTCGTAGGTAAAAATTTGAGATTCTCACATCAATATACTTTGCCATCCTTCCTGATTCAGTCCACATTGGCCTATGACCCAAAGAAAAATCCGCAGCCTAAAAATTTTTAAAACTTGAGAATCTAGGATAGGCAACCAAAGCAGCTCGGTAAATGAAGTGAAGAGTAAAATAAGGTAAAAGCATTTAAGAATTCCAATAGATTGAAATATGAAACTTGACTAATAGTTTAATTATATTGTATGTAATATTTTGATTTATGAAAAGTAGTGCAATAAAATACGTAAATACCTATAAATAACTCATGACCCATATTGAATATTTTCCAATCAAACTAATGTCAAATATGTAAAAGTGTTGTCATTTGGCAGTTACCTGGGAGTGTCACCATCCTCGGTGGTATAGATAACGCGAAGAGTTGCTGTGGACCTACAAAAGTGCACCACTTGGCTGACCTAGGAAGAACGTCATTAAAGGTTAGAATAATATTGTATGTTAGAGATCAAAAATCATCTCGCAGGTAAGATTAGTGAGACATAAGTCAACTCATAATTTATAGTACATAATTCATTAGCTGACAGAAGCTGATAATTAATATTCAAAGATGCTGGCCATTATGTGGTTAACTGAACTGTTAATCAAGAATTTGTATTAAATAAAATTTCTTTCAATAAATTTGAGTTTGAAGAGAAAAAGTCGTCACAAATTTTATTTATTTCTATGCATGTCCCAACCTAAATGAGAGTTTTCATGATCAAAACGAATTACTGAGCTAGCATAAGAAATTAACAAAACATAATTAATATACCGGGTAGCTTAATACAATCAAAAAGGTATATGAACATCTATATTTGAGGTTAAGTCAATCTGATATTTACGGAATTAATTATTTGAGCACGGATGTGTGGAAGGTAATTTTGATAACAAAAAAAAGTAAATAAAGTTTATTCCTATACTCATAGATAGAACACATCAATATACGTTATGATTGCTGTTAAAGTCGTCTTTCCATAACAACTTTCCATTCCTTTCGATGCGTCGTCCTCTGTCACTCTTCTAGTTTCCATGAATTTCATAATTTTTTTTGTTCCACATTGTCATACTCTCGTCCGTCTACCTGTGATGAAACCCATTTCCATATACGTTTTGTCCATATTGAATTGTTGATCGGCATGAGATATTCAAATCATTTTAGTTGTTTCTTTTGTATTCCATCTTTAATAATATATTCTCCATTCATCTGCCTTATGTGTTCCCTTCTTACATCTCCACATTGATTCTTAAATGATGTACCTCAACAGCATTCTTTTTTTGTATTTGGTTTTCAGATATCCGCTGTTATCTGTTTATCCCACCATATAGAGTTCAGGGGTTCTACTATCTTTTTACTTTGTTCTATCTTCTTTTTATATGTTGTATTATATCCATTTAATGATATTGTAGTACCGAGGTATTTAACCTGGTTAACTTTTTTGATGTTAATGTCATCTTGAATAAGAGTGCGAACCTTGCTTCCGAGTTTATGGTTTTATACGTTGTCTAACCGAAACTTAATTTTAGTCTGTACTCATTGTATGCAGTATGCAATTTTTGTAACATAAACTCTAGATTGAATGAGTCAATAAGTACTTCATCGTCTGCATAATTTAAGTAGAATAAGCAGTAATTTTGATGATGTCGGTATTGAAGTATCTCCATTTTGTGTTATAACAGCTACATTTCTGTTGTATATTACTTTCATTGTATCTATAAGATCTTCTTCCACTTCATGTTGCTGCATCATTTGCCAAAGATTTTACCGGGGAACCTATTTATAGACCTTCTATAAATCCACAAGGGCCAAGGGGGTTTTTATTTCCTTTTCTTTCTTGTGTTATATACTCAGACTTCTATACATTATCGGTCCCGTTGGCATTTTTTTCAATCCATGGTCATGGTTACTTTCGAGCATTTTTAAAAATTTATGTTTTTTGTAGCAACCGCTGAACCAATCGCTACCAGCAAAAAAGTATATGAAAGGTTCCATGAAACTATATAACTTTTATATAAATAGCACTTTCGTTGGCGTTAAAGAAAACTCGGCAAAATCAATAAATTTTGTGTCTCTCACGCCTGATAGTTGTAAACATGGTAAGTCGAGAACGTATCAGGACGGCAATGAGTGTAAAATATTAATTCAACTCAAATATCTGAAAAGGTCGATTGATGTGTGCGTTATAAGCGGTCGTGTAACTACACTGTCAAGGTAGTGTAGTGGACCACTCGTTGACTGCCGAGCCTCAGGTCGAGAATTGGAATCTCAGTCCCAGTAAGATTCTGTTTAAGTTATCGAAAGATGCGAATGGAAATATCTATCCCTTCTTACCTTTAAATTTAAAAAGCCACATTATTAGCGATATTTGCCTCATTCGAACTCTCTGGTAAATCGCGGACTCGATTTTAAACCGCTTTCCTCCGTTTAGACTTCACAATAATTAGTTCACGTCTGCCTTGGTAATACTCTCTACGGAATTATCATGTATGTAACATAATATAGTAACGGCCATTACACACTGAAAGCATCTCTTCAACAAATTCCGAAAACCAAATGTGTATTAAAAGGCGCACACCCAAAAAGCGCATGGCAAAAACTGCTTTGTGCGAACACTGTGGCAAAGTATCGATAATGAGCTTACACCGTCTTATCTTTTTTTTTATTTACAAATGAAATTCGTGAAATGAAATTTTACAGTTGTTCGATTCATTAGCTATTAGCCATAGCCTTGTTTTTTCTTATCACTTACATCTTTTATATAATCATATTTGACCTTGACCTTCCAATGCCTCGTTCGTAACTTAAAAGATGAAAAACTTTATGCTTGTATATATTTTGTTCTACATTATCCATTTTGTTAGGTGGTCTCCTAGCTCTCTGTCAAACAATCGGATACTCTCTTTCTAAGCAAATACATTTTGTGTTTTTGTTTTTGGACTTGTTCTATTCTCTGTTTTTTTTAAATTTTATGTTCTGTTCTGTATTTGAATAAGTATTTCTGTTACTACTATAAGTACTGGTCTGATCTACAATTTAGGCATTTTCTCACTCGTGAGTCGAGTATTTTAAATAACTGTTGGCTATTATTCTATCAGTGACTTCCGGTTAGGATTATATCTGCCAAGTGAAGTGGATTCTTTTGTGTTAAAGTGAGTGTTCGATTGTTGAGGTCATATTGTTTACATACTATGAGTCTTGTACCATTATCATCTACTCTAATATTACCATGAGATCCTACGCATCATCATTTGGTCGTACTCCTACTTTATAGTTGAGATCTTGTGCACGTTTGATTTGTTGGTGCTTCTTCACCCTAACTATATCTGTGTCCAGTGTTTCGTAAAGGTTATCATTAATTGCTGTGTCTGCATCTTATGTTGGGCCATAAAGACTGAGTTTCAGAATTTGTATGCCCTTTAAGCATCCTTCCATTATTTACTAAACTTCTCTTATAGGTTTTTATAAAGCTTTCCTTATTAGAAAGGTGCTCCTGCTTTTACTTTTGCGGCCGACTATATATTATCATGTGTAGGTAAGTCATTATATTTGGGTTTCTCCAAAAGCATCGGACCCTCGTGCAGGACATAATCTTGTACTTCTATTTCTTGATCCTTTTTATAGTTTTGGTTAGGTCCATAATACCAATCTTTAAATGTTTCGTTTGTACTATTATTTCAGGTAACTTATTTACCAAGTTTCATATATTTCAAGTGAACCGAGAATCTGGTTCCCTTGCGTGTATTGTTTATTTTCATGTTACAATTTATAGTCATTTGATAGTTCCATGCTTTTTTATTGTTAATTAAGCTTAAACATTGTCATGGGCATAGTTAAATGTGCGCGGATTCGCTCCTGTGCGCGCATAGATTAAATTTGGAGGGTCTTTGAGATTGCACGGAGCCAGGTATTAGCCGGCGGGCTTTGCAGATGAAAGTTTTCTGCAAAGTGTGAGTGCAGCAAACAAAAGATGAATAAATAATTTGTAAAGCAGCCACATAATTTTGTGACCTCCATTGTTGATGCCGTTACGTCAGAAGTCGTTGAGTCACTATGCAGCAGCCAGGAATATCCTCGCGTGTGTGTGGTAAAATTCCACACGTCACGCAGTTTAAGGTTTTGCGACACAATCCAAAGTGTGACCAATTATTAGTGGGTACACTGTAGTTCTCAGGGACCGACTGCTTAGTAACTTCTCACCTAAGAAATTATTGTAGTTTCAGCGATAAGCGGCAGTGCCAGCTAAAAAGAATGCGCTTACATACGTAAATTGAGCTGGATTTTCATGTATACAGTCGCGTACATGGCCGGTTTCAGACTAGACTGGCTTCATGTAGTTTAACGTTCAAATTGTTGGTGTAGGTGTAATTTCAGTGTTGTTGAAAAGTAATTGTATGGTAGATATAACACGTATGTTACTATGGGTAGCTCCAAGCTACATATTCAGTAGAGTGTCCGCTTCTATTTTATATTTGTGTTGAGGGATGACGCTTCAATGCCATTTTTTGTTTTCTTTATTGTTTTACTTGTATCTTAGAGCCAATACATTTGTGTAAACAAATTGGCTTTGCTTCCGTATACTTTGTTCGAAGTTAGTTTTAGCCTTATGGTGCAGACCAGTTTACTTTTTTCACCACTTTTTTCTGAGTGCCGGAGTGCAAGTCCAACGCTTCACATCCAAGTTGGAGAATCAGAGTATTTTTTCCCACGCCTTAGATAGACTGTTTGACCACAGACAGGAGACCTGTTCTCCCCATAGTAGTTCTACCACCACTTTGGGCGGCGAGATACAGATCTGTCCCACTGTTCGAGTCGTAGATTAGGTTTCTCCCCTAGTTTCTACCCTTCCCCCCGACTACTCTAATAGCACCAGGGCCATAATAGAACAAATGTTAGTCAAGAAAGTTCTAATAGGAGCGACTCATAAATATTGCAACTGCATTCCAGTTTCAACCGGTGCATTGCAACTATAGCATTAACAACAACGCATGGGCCACTACAATAAATAACAAACCTCTTCACATTCAGCGAATTGCTGTAAAGAAGTGGCCACCTTCAATCAGGTTCATAAGGAAGATCCGCCTTGTAATTGCAGTAATTCCAGAACCAGTTCACATGTTCACTTTCTTTTGCGAAAATTCTTACATATCAGGCACGTCTTTTAAAGGCCTTCATTATATGCTAAAATACGTAACTTTTACCACAAGAGGTTTCATTAAATTGTTACAGTGGTAGGCCGTTAAAGTGATACTTGAGGAAAAAGACTGAACATAAATTATTGTTTGTGCTGCAGAGGCGTGAAATCCCAGGCATTCCGTCTTATTTCTGAATTATCGTACTCGAAGAGAGGCCGGTCAAACAAATTTACTATTTTCTCAATAAAATTAACATGATGACTTTAAGTAATCGATGGAATTACTATTAATGTATATGTAGATACAAGCGCATAATTAACAACAAATAAGATGCTAATCGAATCAAAAATAGGGCCTTCCACAATTATATAAAGAATGCCGACATAACGTGTTTATAAAATAATTAGTTATTAAATATTAATATTAATAGTGTGCCTAATATCGAGAGATCCAAAAAAAACTGTTCCTCAGCGGGCTGTGGAAATTCAACGTACGAATAATATGTTGGTGACACTGTACGTCAATGTCAAATTCGAGGTTAACAGGTTAGGATTTGCGTCATTTTGTGTCATAACTGACGGAAAACCTAACCTGATAACGTCGAATTTGACATTGACGTACAGTGTCACCAACATATTATTCGTACGTTGAATTTCCACAGCCCGCTGAGGAACAGGTTTTTTTGGATCTCTCGATATAAGTAGGAATTACATACCGGGGGTTACCAGAAATTTATGTAGCGGGAGCTATAATTATACTTAGACATAGTGTGTTATACAGTGTAAACCAATCAACTGTGTCTATAATGTACAATACGTTTCTTAAGATTGATATTTATGCTTAACTTTGGCAATCAAATGACTACTTCTGCAGAATTCAAGGTTTCTCCTATCTTATTTGTATACAAAACAATCATATGTGAATCTGCTTTGTCTAATTAATTCTATTTATGCTGGTAGTCCTTGGGTTACGATTTGTTCCTCTTTTCCCGAAACAGCTGTTTTTATTAATGCCTTTAGCAAATTTATGCAAAATTAATACACTCCATCACGGGAAACTACAACTATTCATTTCAGTAGCACGGTCGTAACCTTCATCGGGAGGCAATAAAAACACTGCAGCCAATACAGTAATTAAAAGTAATATTTTTATATCAGCTGCTGGAGTGAACTCAATGCCCATTTTACTGCTGCCTTTCCTAACATTATATTATTTTGTATAATACACTATAGCTTTGTTTATAGCAAGGCAAGGAAGCAGATAGATAGAAACATATGAAATGCAAAACTAGCTAGACAAAACCACTGGAGCTTACAGAAATTACTTCAACGGCCTCCCCAAAGTTAATTAGCACACATCCTTGGTAGATATGAGATAGGTTCAGGAGGAAGACCGTTCCAAATATGAATCTGTAATTAAGGTAAATGTGAGCAGAGCGCTTTACCGCCTTTGAAACTGCAGTGACTGTGTCTATTTCTAAATTTGTTTGAAAAATATCGTTTGATACAGTTAATTAACCTTAGCATCACTATATCAGCTGTTATAAGCTTTGTATCGTCTATGCTTTCGACATTTACTACTATTATGTACGCAAGAAAAATATAAAAAAAAGAATAAACGAGAAAGCAAATAAAATCAAATATGAGATCGGAAGAAATGAGATTGTTGGTGGATGTAGCACTGGAAGCATGCATACGTTTGGAAGTACTATGGAAGGAGTTAAAGTAGGGCAGAAGAGAAGTATTTAAATTCAGAGATTAAGATGGTACTTATGGTATATGATATATATGACAAACTCTATCAGTAAAAACATTCAAACCCCAATATAGATATAAAATGTTGAAAAATAATAATAAACGTAAACTCGGAGGACATGCCTGAAGTAAGTATAGAAGAAATAGAAGCAGCGCCAAAGACAGTGAAACGAATAAAAGCACTATGAAAGATGAAATACTAGCAATATAAAACAGAGGACGTGTCCAATTTAGTCACTAATTCATTTACCTGAAGTTTATACATTTTCTATGAAGCCATTAATCAATCGCTTAATAACCAACTATGATTTTTATCAACTGAAGGAACAGGAAGGATTTATAAAAAATTGAGTTGGAACAACTATTTGCAGACAATTTCATTATTAGGTGAGAAAATAATAGACTATCAATTACCACTGTGGTGTGCTTTCATTAACTACCAGAAAGCGTTTGATGGAATTGAAAATTGGGCGATTTTAAGAACAGCGGGACTCAATATTTCCTAAAGTGCTTACCCTATCCTTGGAAGACGCAAATAACTCGTTTAATAAAGAATTGGAATAAACATTTCGTGGGAAATATTCAATCATCGTTGTTTTGCTGATGATGTTGTACAAATAGCTGACAATTCAAACCATCTTCAAAAAGTATTAGGCACACTCAATGGAGCTTCACAAAAAGTAGAATTAAAACCGAAACGAAGTTTAGTAAATAAACGACTTGAAGATAGAACGAGTAGAAAAATACATTTATTTGGGGTAAGAAATAAGGGTGGGCAGCGAAAATCGACGGGAAGAGTTAGATAAACAGCCAAAAGCGAAGTTTCTATGATAAGCTGATAAGCTACAAGCGAAGAAAAGCGGAGTAGTAAATTATCATAAAAAATTAAAGTCCTGTAGATAGTGCAGTTTGCAATTTGAAGTCAGGAAGTCAACAAGGAAAGAGCCAGCGTCGTCGAGTGACGAGATGGCGAAGGCGTAACCGTGGAGAACCATAAAAGCCAAGTTTAGGTATTGCACAACTGGCATACCTCAGTCGTCAACTGCAGGTGGGTATTGCTGCCAGAGTCAGTACAAAGAGGGCATTTGAAGTAGCTCTCCGTAAGTGGCGCAATAGAAAGAACTATCGGAGATGTGCAATATGTTTAAAATAAATGCGTAGTAGAAGCAGCTTTCTGGGAGTAGATGAATATTATTGTTTGTTATATAAATGCATAATAGAAACAGTCGTTGACTTGACATTTTTAGCTTAACCCAACTTCCAACTTGAACAGGGGCTATCCTTAATCATGACTGGGGTAATTATGGTAATAGAGAAGAAGAGAAAAACGCTAACTCTACCTAAAAGACAGTGGAACTTTTCGTAATTTAAGCTAACACGTTCAATAACTATTTTACCAACGATTACTAATAATATTTATTATGCAATAACTTATTTAGTTCTTTACCTTCCACTGCAGATTGCACTACACTCTGAAGTTGAAGCCAGTTCTACAATTTAAATAAAACTTAGTTCGCATTTTTGTTCACCAATTTTATAGTTCATTCATTCATTCATTTATCATCTATAGCCTCTTTTAACTTGGTGTTACCCACTTAAAATTTTTAAATGTCGCCTTTTTCATTTCCTTATTCTAACTTAACCAAATAAAAACAAAATTTGCTTCTTTGTATTTAGGATAACTAAATTACATCTCTTTCCAAGAACGCTTGGAGCAGTGGCTCAGATTTTTCTGTCCAAATCGTAACAGATATGAAAATTTGCAAAAACAATTAACCCCGCTTAAGCTCAACCAAAATATTTCAGGGGGGAAAACTGTATATAGTGATCTACATATATACAGGGTGTTCTGGAAATGAATGCAAATATTTTAACCCGCTAAACTGAATAACTCCTCTATTTCTAATTTTTTCTAAAACGCCCTCAAAATTCAAAACAATGTTACTCTAAAAATGCATACCCGTCTATGGAATAATATTTTAATTTAATGGCACAAACCACAAAAAACATTTCTTTGATATGCAAACCAACAAAAACTGCATAGGTACTGATAAAACCTTTAGTTCTCAGCTGGTCATTGACCGCATGTTTTTTGTGAAAGAACTTTGCAATTTTAATATGCTTGTGTCGCACCTTTAACTTATATTTGCTTACCAAGCGGCTCGTCAAATTTAGGGGAGATAAATGATAGAAATAATATGCGATTAAATGAAAAACGCTAGATAGAAAAGTTGTTCCTGTTGGTGAGCTCTATCACTGGTTAAAATATTTGCACTCATTTCCATAACAACTTGTATATAAGTAACCTAGATAAATAGCTAGGTTATAAGAATAATGATAAATATAAAAGAATCTCTTTTCTAATTCAGCAGATACAAGTGTGTGTTTTATTCTATTTATACAATTTTTAAGATAAATGCAGTTTGAGTAGCAAACAAATAGGTATAACCCGATAACGCTGCAATAAAAAGCAATTTAATAAACTTGAAACCCAGCTGTCCGGGCAGTTTTGCCAAAGCCAGTTTCGTACGGTTTAAGTCAGATTCTAACCTACGAAAGAGCTACAAAAACTTTGGTCATTCCTATCGAATATTAGTGCAGTCTGCTTTAAATGGATAAACCGGTTTTCGTTTTGTACGTAATAGCAACAATCTGCAGCTGACGTGTGTAAATTGCTCTGAAAAGCTTACGTACAACTGGTTACACTGACATAGTCTTCTTTTAATGCACGTGCAACTGTGTCGACATCAGAGTAGTGTTAACTACCACACCTTTGCAGAACTATCTGGCGAGAAGGGGGCCGAATTTAATTAATATAGCTTGCTGGATTTTCGACAAGTTGTTGATTTTATTATTGAAATGCTAGTCTCTGATTCAATGTGGACGGAATTTTATGGACGGGGTTTCCTTCAAATCGAATCAGAACCGTTGCTAAATCATACGAATTTTTTGACACACTGTTGCTCTATGTCTTCTAATAACCGAGATACCAATGGTGAGCATCGAAATGTGGACACAGTGTAGATTGCCTTTAATAATTTCGTTTATTGTAAAATAATTGGAGAGTGATTCATTGCTTCACTGCTGGCAGTTCAACTGTGTCCAATACCTTTTTATAGTTTTATAGTTATAGTCATTACATTTCTCTATAACCATTTTAAGAGTTTAGAGGCGGCCACGAGCCTCCTCATCTAACTTCTGCTTGATGAAATTTCTGGTATTGATCTAATTTGGTTGTTAATCGGTTGGTTCAGATTTTCGTTAACAATTTGTAAATGTTTGAAAGGATAATGGGTCTGCAATTTTAAATGTTTAGGCTTTTTACTCGGCAATTTATTGTTTAAATAACTACGCAAGTTTCGACTCGAAATCTATCTTTTCGCATTGGTTGTAGAACAATTTCTAGTTCTTGTCGTGTAATACCGGGGATCTCCCTAACTAACATTGAGTATTCTACTTGCTTCACTCACGTTTATACTTTCGTTCTAGTTCACGTTCCTCTTTGCTTGGCTGTTTCTAACATTTCTGTTTTTTGTTGTTCTGAACCATCCCTTTTACAGAGTTCTGTAATGATTTTATTCTCTGTACTTATTTAACTTAGACCTTAGTTGTTTTTGTTTCTAATGTGTTTGATCATTTGTTTGCCTAATTTCTCTTTGCAACCTCTACTGTTGGGTTACACATAATCTATTGTATCTCTTTTCTTTATCATCTCTTTGGTGTCTTCAGTCACCCCCCCCCCCCCCCCCCCATTATAAGTTGCTGTATGCATAACGTTTGTGGATGCTTTTGAGATTACTCTCGGTATTTCTTCATTTCATCCCAATTATAGTTTTTCTATTCTTGTTTGATATTTAATTGAGCGATGTCTCTAATCTATCTCTCTATTCGCAATTACGTTTAGTGGCGCCTACTTGTTTCTATTTATACATTTTTAGTTTTTTCGTTTTTATTTGATATTAATTTGTTTTACCGTGCCGCATACATATACTGCTCAACAAATGAACTGGACCACCCACAAAAATTGTATTTGTTACATTACGCCATAAGAAAATATATAGAAGTTTTTGTTTTATAGTAAGTATACTCATATTAAGCATATTAAATTGCAGTGTCCTCAACTATTAACAAAAAAGTATTAACAAAATCATATTAATGAAATTAAAGAATAATAAAATTATAAAAAACCATATTTAACAAAAATAACAGGAAGAACAAAAGAAAAGGAAGTTAATAGTTTGTTGAGTCTTCTCGGAACGTTTAAAAATTTCTGGCAACGATTTGGCATGTAATGTACTATCAACATTTCGGCAAAATTCAAAATTTTCAAATGATAATATTTTATTAATGGAAAAGAAATGCTTTTTATAGTGTCACAATCCTGCACGGTAACAAAACATGCAATGCCTGTACTTTTGGAATTTTTTTTAAAAGTTGCACCAATATATGCAAATGGTTCATTTGTTGAGCAGTATATTTTGAAACTGCTACATGCATTAAAAACTAAAATTTAAATTTATTAATTTATCTAACACCTTACGCTGCTATAATTATACCGACTTCAGTAGAATGATACAAGTCATAACCCACACGTGACCTGCATGTAATACTTTGAAGTTTTAGTCAATTCAATGTTTTTTCTGTACTTGAATTTGTGGATAAAACGACACGAGTGTGTTACTACAACTAATTCACTAGAGAAGATGCCCCACTTTACCTGACGGCCTCGAAGGCTCAACTTTTCTGTCGTGCCTTATTTGTAAAATAACACTTGTACCATAACTATTATCAAACACCTTCTAATTATATAGGTTACAATTTACACGTGACTTATACCGACTGTAACTCACCCTGTGACACATAGCTGTCAATATGAAATTTATGTTTTCTTTGGTATTTGTTGAGTTGCAGGTAAAAATTTTCTATGGCACACGTGCGTTTACAAATAATTCATCTGATAAAATATCACAGTCGCTATGAGGGCTCGATTCTTCTCCCGTGAATTATTTGTAGTACAACACATTTGTACCATAAAATACTATATTTAAGTAATACTTTTATTTTAATAATAATAATGATAATAATAATCTTTTTAGCTCTACACCTCACGTTCTTAATTTTTTTTTCAGCAGCTTTGCTATTATTTGTATATGTAATAAAGTTGGCTAAAAGAAAACTTATGTAGATGAAAAATAGTAAATATTGTCGCCAGCAAAGGTGTGCTCTTCCACAGTTTCAGCCTATTATCTGTAGCACTAGCACTCCAATAATAAATAATTGAAGACATTTCAAGATCATAGGTGATCTAAATGCCAGAGTAGGGAACAAAATAGGAGAGTGCAAAGGAACTATTAGGAAAAAAAGCGAAGACACCATAAATACCAGCGATGACGACATGTGTATCATGAACACAATCTACAAACACAAGTAAATCCGCAAAATAACTAGAGAAGTTATTTGCAGAAGGGAAAAATCTATAACTGACCACGATATAGCAACTAGGTCACTAAAAACTAAATAACAGACACAAGAGTAAAACGTGGAGCAGCGATAGGAATTGATCATTCCTTACTAGAGATTAGTTTAAAACACAGAAAAGAAAAAGCATAAGAAGAGGAACACAAAATAAAACATTTTACCAAGAAAATAAAAGTATATAAATTGAGAAGAAACGAAATACAACAACAATACAAAATAAAACTGGAATACCAGTTCGAACCAAATCAAAGCAGATAAGAATCAAGAGGAAATATAGAAGTCGATTGGAAGTATTTTAAAATGAAAAATCTAAAAGTAGTGGAAAAAGTATGCGCAACCACTAAGCAAAGCAAAAGTAAAAAACACCATGGTGAAACTAACAAGTTAAGACGAAATAAAGACGAAAAAGAAACTTTAGACAAACTACCTGAGCACTAGACACTTAGCAAGACACTAGAGAATAAACACCGCTACAAGAAACAAAGCAACAAAGCTAAACTAACAGTAACAAAAACAAAGAGGAAAAGCTGGGAGGAATTTGGAAAGACTTTAGAGAAAATGAAAGATGTAAAGATGTCCTAAAAATTCAAGAAACAAAAAAGAACTTACCCTGACACAAATAAAAAGCAAGGCAGGAGAAACCCTAGTACTTTGAGGAGTTATTAGGCTCAGGAGGAAATTATGTGTAATAATAATCAAACAGCAAATCAACCACAAAAAAGCTATAGAAGGAAAGGGAATGCTGAAGATGGAGAATATATGGATTATATAATAATAATAATAATAATGTCTTTATTGACTTGCAAATATAACAATAAAAATACATTCGTTACATAAAAAAAAGAACAAGTCAACCTCGAGGCGAAGTTCAGTTACCCCAAAGGGCTTCTGGTCTTCCACTTAACCTAGCAAAACAACTGCAAAAATATATTTATTTAAAATAAAAGTAAAAAAAAAATATAAGAGTGAATTATATAATAAACCTAACTTTTAAATGTAATACATGGTTGCATATACCATAAACAACTACAAAAATACTGGTACTATGTTTGTGACAAAATGTAGGTGTTAACAATGTCCATTCATTAAGATTTTTTGAAGTTCGCACTTAAATTTATCGACTGAAAGATTCTTTAAAAAATTGGGTAATGCATTGTAGATTTTAGTTATATTATAAGTAAAGGAACGTTCAAAAATCACAGTCCTGTGCATTGGTACAGTGAGCAAACCCCTGTGTCTGAGATTAAGTGTATGAACGTCTGTTCTAAAAGTAATTTTGTTGTAAAGGTAAGGTGGCGTATGGCTTAATATGATTTTATGGTATAAAACAGAAGCATGCAGATGTCTGCGATCAGACATATTTAACCAGTTTAATTCTTTCAATTTATGCGTCACACGATCAAACTTTCTAATGCCATAAATTAACCGAATACAGGCATTTTGAAGAATCTGTATCCTTCTCGCTGTTTTTTTATCTAAACATGGTCCATAGACTGCATCACAAAAATTAAACTGGGACAAGACCAGGGACTCTGCAAGAATAGCTTTAGTTCTGACGTTTAAAATGTGTCTATTTGAATAGAGGATTTTTAAATTTGCATACGCTTTTCCGATGCAAATATCTACGTGCTGTTTGAATCTCAGTTGACTATCGATTTGCAAGCCAATATTACGAGTAACATCTCTCAGTGGTAGTATGGCATCACCAACCTTTATATTTATTTTATGATGATACTCATCTCTATCTTTATTCCTGCCGAACAACATTACTACAGTTTTTTTCGAATTTAAATTTAAACAGTGGCTTTCGGAAATTTAAACAGTGGCTTTCGGATTTAAACAGTGGCTTTCGGACAGTAGAAGTTAAAGAGGCACTCGGAAACCTGTAATTAGGAAAGGCGATTCAATATTCCCAGACTGTGTGTGTCAGCGACTCAACGGTAAAAGAACTAACATCTACAACAAAGTACTGGAGGATTGGAGCAGAGCAGTAATGTTGCCTACATACAAAAAAGAAGACTAAAAACAGTGCAATAATTATATCCTCCTATGCGTTGTCTTCAAAATCTTCAAAATGAAGAGAGACCATTGAACCACAGCTCAAAGATCAACAAAGTGGGTTCCGAGACGAACGTGGAATATAAGATCACCTCTCCTTGCAGCAAATAAGAGTAAAAGCTATAGTAAAAAATAAGTAGCTATACCTCTGCTGCGTAGATATGAAAAAGGTATTTGATAAAGTTAAAAGAGAAGATATATGGAAAAGTTGAAATAGAAAAAGAATCAACGTGGGATTAATCCGAGTGGTATAAAATATATATCGCAATACAACCAATAGTTAGGACATAGAATACTAGTTCAAAATCTGTACCTGTGAAGGAATACGACAAGGAGGACTTCTGGGTTCACTTCGCATCATATGAGTAATAGACGAAACTATTAAAGAGCGTACCAAAAAATGAAGAAATATAAAGTAGGACGGTACAATATAAAAGAAATCGTTGAAATGTGTGCTTTTGCTGATGATACCCGAGAATAGGCAAGATCTTGGAAATAATCTGAAAGATAGAAACAAAGATTCATCAAAATATGCACTAGCAATTAACAGGGAAAAGACGAAAACCATGGTAATAGCCCCACAAGAAGAAAGTCTACACATACAGCTAGAGGGAGAAAGTACAGAACTAGTAAATAAATACAAATACTTAGGAAACACAATACATCAACAAGAAACTAATGAAAAGGAATTAAACGCAGAATTAAATCTGCTGGAAGAGTATTTTACTCCTTGAATAGAAGCTTCATGAACAACCACAAAATTAGTAATAGAACGAAAACCGCAGTCTTCAACACAATATGTGTACCAATTTCAACGTTCGCCTGAGAAAACTGGGTATTAAAAAAAAACAGAAGAACTGAATACAAGCATGTGAAATTAAATTCTAGCGGAGAATACTCGGAATGAGAAGAATTGATAAAATTCGCAACAGAGAAATTAGAAAACAACTAGATATAACGCCACTCGTAGAAAAGATTGAAGAGCAGAAATTAAGTTTGGACACATTTGTCGAATGAACAGCAATAGACAGGTAAAAAAGATATGAGAGGCTAAAGCACAGGACAAAAACAGACGATGGCGACCTAGACAAACATGGAACTAAAGCATAATTGACCTGTTGGAGAAAAGAGGGAAACATGGACAGAAGAAAGAACTCTGGCGAAATTTCACCAAAACCTCTAGAGCAAACAGAAGAGAAGATTATGAAATTACTATTTATTAAAATTATAAAACTTGTGTTTGTTACGCATCTGATATTTCTATTTCTGTAATACATATCTCGGACTCTGCCACTTGTACCTGCAACTAAAACATGCTAAGCACTATGCTTTTATTTCCTGTTCTGTTTTTTTAACATTTAATTAATGCAACAACTTCCACTAAATTTTTAAAATGCAAAGTTGGTTGCGATTCTATAAAATGTTCTTAATTTTAGACCTAAAACGAGAATTAAAACCAATTTTGGGATTAAACCAATAATAGATGAAGAATTTCCGTTGCAGCTACAAAACCTAATTTTTTTCCTACTAGAATTTTTATTTGACTAGGTAGATTACACTATGTTTTATAAAAATTGTAGATAGTCGTTATTAAATATTTCGATTGAAATTATTTTAAATTAAGCTTTAATTTTGTTCTCATTGTGGTTCGTTAAATCTGCAACGCAAAGAAAATTGAGCCCTTCAGGAAATCGGAACATACGCACTTCCTGAACCAACTAGACGATCATGTTCTAAATGGAACAGTAGCAGCTGGGTTAGACGTATTTTAAATTAAGTTGACAAACACTTAAATAAAGAAGTTTTCGAAGTGCGATGGCTTAAATGTAAAAATGTTAATTAAAAAGGTAAAGCGCTAATAGGAAATAATTTAACACCCGAGGTTAATTTAATATTCAAACGTACTTCTTTAATTCTATATGAAAAACGTAAATGCATTCAACACTAAAACGGCCACAACAAAAGTCAATAACCGTAAAACTTTCTACAATAGCCGGCCAGCTTTTCTGTCCGGTTAATAACGTTTAATCAAATTTCCTGCTTCACCTGCAGCATTTTGTAAAAATAAACATATCGGAGAGAACTGCGTAATTCGTTTCGGAGGAATTAAATACCCCAGGCTATTGAGAAACAACCATGACGAATCTCACACGATGGCGAATTTTTAACTGATTTTTTTTATGAAGGTTAAGTCAAAAATGCAGCAGTAGGTAGCCTAAAATATGTTCTGCTTTGAAAGACTATGTTGGTGGCAAGCATTAAAACACAAAGAAAAATTATTCAACTTCTTGCCAATTTATATTCGTTTGGCTTGAATTGTTGCTGTTTAAGTCAAGTTCATGTCCGTATTATTTTTTTTTTGTAATGACTTAACTAAGATAAAGTAATATAAGTCAAAGAACAACTTAAGTCGTTTCGAAGAAAATCAAGGCTATCTATGAACAATCGCTATTAATTTTATTTGAATTTAGATAAATTTTTCTAGAGGTTAAGAAGAAAGCGCAGCAGAAGCTTAGTAGAAATGCATTGAAGTCGGTTTAAATAGGTTGTATTTTAGTGTCAAGCACTAAAACAAAATAAAAGGTACTAAGTTTTACCAAAATTTTTATAAATTTAAATGTTTCGTTCAACTTCATGCTACTTAAGTCAAGTTCACGTCCGCGACAAATCATTCTGCAATTCCTCAGCCAAAATAAAGTAATGGAAAGCACGTTACCTCACATTCACGCTCTAGTAATTAACGACGCAAGTGGCACAACAAACAAGCCGATGAGGAAACAAATCGGAAGTAGATGCCAACGAAAATGGATATCAATCATAAAAGTCCGGCAAAAATTCCATCGGCAGGAAGTCACCCCACCTCGACGAAAGTCAAGTCGCCCCTCCGGGTCATCGCGCACATTCTCCTCCGCAGCATTGTAGCTGAATTCTCCCAACGGGGGAAAGTCGCCGAAGCTCCGAAAGATTGCCCGGTATAAAACCACTGGGCTTTGGTGGTGTCCCAGCAGACCGACAGCGTCGCCGAGCGCAACACCCCGACTAGGGGTCCATCTAAGATGAAGTGGTTTTCAATTTTGGTTAGTGTCTTTGATTATCAGTGTTAGTGTGTTAGTGTTTGTTTGTTTCGTGTGCTTGGATTATTACCCAGTTCCACAGCTTAAACCGGCCATTGCACGTTACTAACGCACTTCTCTTTACAGGTCTTCGTTGGGTGCTTCATCATAAGCCCCTCGTTCAGCGTACCTACGAGTAGTGTCTCACGAGTTAAGAGATCCCACCAACCCGAGGGCCACTGGACCAAGAAGCTCATCTGGAAGCCGGAATGGGTCAAGGTGTGGCAGTCACAAAAGAAGCTCATCTGGAAACCGGACTGGAAGAAAATCCAGGTGCCTATCTGGAAGGAAATTCAGGTGCCTATCTGGAAGGAACATCAGGTTCCCGATTGGAAAGTAATCACCAAGCCTATATGGAAGGAGATTCAAGTTCCGGCCTGGAAAGAAATCCAGGTTCCAGTATGGAAGGAAACTCAGGTTCCTGCGTGGAAGGAGATCCAGGTGCCTGAGTGGGTATCCGTTCAAGTGCCTGACTGGAAGGAAATCCAGGTTCCCGACCAGAAGAAGATCTGGAAGCCAGTCTGGAAAGAAATCCAGGTGCCGATCTGGAAGGAGATTCAAGTCCCCGACTGGAAGAAGATCTGGGTGCCCGAATGGGTCAAGGAGGGAATTCACGGCGAGCACTTCCTAGGTAAAGACCACCACGGAAACGAGTATACGGCGCACGACATTTGGAAGAAAAAGATGATTTGGAAGCCCCAGTGGAAGAAAATCTGGAGAACAGAGAAAAAGCAAATCTGGGTGCCAGAGAAGAAACTGGAATGGGTCCCAGAGTGGAAGCAAATTTGGAGAACAGAAAAGAAGCAGATTTGGAGGACGGAGAAAAAGCAGATCTGGAAAACGCACAAGAAGCAGATCTGGATTCCCAAGAAGGTCCAGGTTTGGAAGACGGAGCAAAAACAGATCTGGGTCCCTAAAAAGCAGCTGATCTGGAAGCAGGAAAAGGTTCAGATCTGGAGGACTGAGAAAAAGCAGGTCTGGGTCACGGACAAGAAGTTGATTTGGAAGGACGAGTGGAAAAAGATTTGGGTGCCTATTTGGAAAGAAATCCAGGTTCCAGCATGGAAGAAAATTTGGAAGCCAATCTGGCAGAAGTTCTGGGTCACGGTGCATCACCACGACCACGGCTGGGACTGAGCGCCCTCTGCGTCATCTTTTTCTGTATATAAATCTTTCGCTGTCCTTCTCTTCGGTACAGACTGTATATACCTTCAACTGTATAGCCAGTTATTGTTGTACTTTTAAGACTTCTTTTTTTAATATTGATTGTTATTGTTTGTATGTATTATTCTAAGTCTTTAAATATAATTTTTATTAAGAGTCGTGTGTTTGACCACTTAACCTAGTTTTCTCTGTAATCGATCGTAACAAAACAATGGAATTGATTAGAAGAAGCGCAGGCATGGAATTCAGCTTTCACCGAGTTGCATAAGGAAGCCGCTGGATGCTGGTGGCAGCATGACTCGTTTTTCCACAAGCCAAAACCGGGGGCACTTTCACTTCCATTTCGTTGCGGTAAACGACCGCGTCAAGATCAAGGATGTGTTCTTGAGTGTCAGCGGCTCCAGCATACTTCGGGCTTTCTAATGCCTCCTACTCGAATCTACTATCTGCATGCACGATTGCTTTTACATAACACTCCTCGCCGTATTCGAGGCATGTAGTATTTCGTCAAGGTGTCGGCTGGAAAATATTTTCCCATTCAGATTGCTTTACTATTAACAGGCCCAAATTGCGTAGGACAACCTGGCGGTGCATTTCAATCTACCAAATTCCGTAGAAAGCGAACTTGGCGTCGCATTCAAGCACGTTGGGACGATTACGGTCTGTAATTACCCGGCGATCAAGGTTAATGGAGGAGGGCGGAAACGCGTGAAGCTGTTAAAAATGTGCGTCTGTGGTTTGCTGTTCAGGAAACTATTCTTAAGTGTTCTATCAAAACTCACTTTCACAAAGTGTAGCCATTTGCCAATGAAATTTATTTCTTGGTACTCTGTTGAACTTTGTAATGGGTTTCTCATAAATTAAGAGGTAATTTACGGTGAAGTGAATAATTACAATAATTCACAGCGAAACAATTGCTTGCCTTACTGGCACATCGTTTGTGGAATCTTTTTGTGCTAATGAGCGTAAATGGTTACTATCTGGTGCCATTGAAAGCGATCATGTAGTTTGCAATTTTGGCAGACTGGTTGGCAGAGAATATACACAAATTTTAAGCCGATACTTTCACAGCTGGTTAACCAGATTGACAGCTACAGGAAAAATAAAGATCCTATCGTATCACTAGTTTTAGTTTCAGCTGCACCTGTCTCGATACCATTGTTGGTAATTCTATGGATCTTAAATGTTTTATTATTCTCTTTGACATTCTAAAATCTTTATAAGTTTGTATTCATTCGTTAACATTGCATGTTTCTAGAAATTATATGTTAACACTAGTAAAAATTGCGGTACGAATTGTAGACTATTAAATAGTGCATTATGCTCTCATCTGGGCAAGGAGTTGTAAAATAAGAAGTTAAACGTCTTTATATTTATTACAGATGAATATGGTGAGCACATGTTAAAAAATTAATACTAAAAATGTTTTCTGTAGCAACGAGTGAATAATGCTTTGCTTGAAATACTGGGCACCTTTCAATTTTCCTCATGCATAAAGTACACTTACAGGAACATACAACTTCCTTTATTCAATTAGTTATAAAAATAAAAATATAAGGAAGTGTATTATACGGTCAAATATAAGCGAATACTATTGAAAATTGTAACAGTTGTAACCATTGAATAATAAACTATCAAAATGTGTGTCTTCTGCAATTATTTCCAAAATTAATTTATAATTATGCTTGCTCTCCTATGTATTGGAACAATCTCAAAAATTAAAAGATATAAGCAAATTTCTCGCATCCATTAAAGACGAATACAGCAAAATTAAAAATTTTATTTTGTACTAAAAATTGTACACCTTGAAACAGAAGCAGTTGTTTAACTAACGTAGTTGTTTCTAATCTTCTTTTATAAAAATGCATGATTAGGTTTTTTTTTCATTAATATACAGGGTGTCCCCTAAACGTCTGGAGAAAACAATAACCTATATTCCTGAGGCTAAAATAGGACGATTTAACCCAACTTACCTCTATTCAAAGTTGCTTCGTTTAGCCGCTAGAGGGCTTTAAAAATGATTAACTTTTTTAAATCTTTTTATCTTCATCAGTGTTGTTATAGACTCTTAACCAAATTAATTTTAGTATCTTTAAGAGCTTCATTACCGCACTCAGCGCGGTAATGGATAGATATTACCGCACTCAGTGCGGTAATGAACATTACCGCACTCTTTTTGTATGAAGAAATACATTGAACCAGAATTTATTGATGAAGATAAAATACTGAACAATACACGTTTGCTTATGGCACTTAGCGAGACTCATTTGATTGCCGCAAAACTCGGCTCACCGCCTCCTTTTTGGCAATCAAACTCGTGTCGTTAAGATGCTCATAACCAAACTTGTATCGTTAATATCTATAACCACCTGTATAATCATTACCATTTTTTTTCTGAATAGTTACTTTAATTTAGAAGATATTTCCTCTTTTACAAAATTTTAGTTAGGTGAACTGTTTACCACAAAAAATATTGTATAAATCCCTACAAGCCTAGTGTTAAGTTACAATTACTACTGATTCAGGCTTGTAAAGATTTAGAAAATATTTTTTGTTTACCGTTTACATAACTAAAATTTTTGAAGAGAGAAAATAGCTTCGAAATTAAAGTAGTTATCTACACAAAAACATTGGTAGTGATTATACAGGGGGTTAAAAAAATATTGATGGATAATTTATTGTGACAAAGTTTTCAAACGCCCTGTAATTTTCGAAATTAGGGTTTATTCCACAAAAAGCTGTAGTTTACTGGTAAAAACATATGGCCAAAAAATGAATAAAATATAACAAAGATTTTCCTACTTACTTAAAAAAAGATTTAAATGCTAATCATTTTTGAAGACCTCTGGCGGCTAAACGAAGCAAATTTGAATAGAGGTAAGTTGGGTTAAATTGTCCTATTTTGGCCTCAGGAATATGTGTTATTATTTTGTACAAACCTTTCGGGGACACCCTGTATAAATAGAAAAAAGTAAAGGAAGTCTACTGCAGCCATTAAAATTCTAACAAATGCGTTGGTAATGAATTGTGTGTAGTAAATTTTAGAGAATTAAAAACTAACAAGCAAAACTTCTATAAAAATTACCTGCTCTGTGTGTTTCTATACACAGGGTGGTTCAAAACTGGTTGAGCAAATGAGATTATTTTATACTGTTATTAATGTCTTCATTGAAAAAGTATTTGAAGAAAAAGGTTGATAAATACTGGGAAGCACCCATCACTTGCACAGTATCTAGAGTGGAACAAGCAATTGGAATTCGCCCAAGACTATTATATATTACATTAATTTTTTAAGGTAAAGATGAACTATAGAGCAGCTTCAAATAATAGAAAAAAAAACATGCTTTAATACAAAATCACAGCTACGTATCTAAATTGCAAATTTTTGAACATCTCCAGTATTAATTAGTCTCTCGGAATCGGAAGAAATTAGTAATATAACGCAATTGAAAAAAAAATCCAGTATGTACACTTATGAAACTAAACATTTATTGCTACCTAATATTTATCGGAATAGTAATCAACAACTATCTCATGATGATAAGGTTAAAATATATGATAATTTCAAGGTGCACTATTTTCAAGTTTTAAGAGATAGAGTAACAAGGTCAACACACTACGAAGACAAACACCGCACACAATAGTTGTTGCAGATTCACGAAAGGCGCGCTCTAACTTTGTAATCCGAATTCAGGACAAATTGAGCATTGTACCAACAGATTCAAGCGTATAAAGCACGAGCCTCTACACCGCAAAGTAAATGAGGTTACAGATAATACAATACAATGCAATTACTACTTTTACAATTTCTGGAATATTCTTAACCCTAAAATGTAGTACAATCTTGACAAATATATTTTTTGCACTTCCGGAACTAAAGTTGATACTTTAGTCCCCGTAAACAGGGACTAAAGTAGATCATTTAATCCCTAGGGACTAAAGTAACTCATTTAATCCCTAGGGACTAAAGTAAAAATGATTCCGTAACTATGGTAAATTTATGTACATACCAGGTTAGTAGGTTAGGTTTTGTTTGTCATCTGACACACACTGACGTAAAACTTAACCTGCAAATCTCGAATCTGACATATACTGACAATACACTTCAGTACTGCCAACTGATTCAGGCTATCCAGGACCTGCTGCAATTCAGTTTGTAATAAATTATAATTGTCAGTTTCCAAATTGACAGATTCCAAATTTTGGAAATGTTTGATGATAATGTTCCCAAAAGTGCAAAAAATAGCGTATATACCTCGGGACTAAAGTGCCTAAATCCCTTGAGTGGTTATTGCCCTCGGGCTTCTCCCTCGAGGCAACAAACTCCACTCACGGGATTAAATGGTGGACTTTAGTCCCTCATGATATAATATACTAAAACGTTAAAGCACGAGTCCTTGTTTTAGTTACCCAGAGTGCACGTGCAATCAAAGCACCATGTCCTGGGTACTACGTTAGGGATGGAATTCAGAATCAGGCAGAATGTTTGGGTCTGTGACAGTAGCGCAACCCATGTTGTGAAAGTGGGCTGTTTTGCGTAGTTGTTGATGTATGCGATTATGAGAACTAGTAATTGACTATAATGGGATAAGTTACAACAATGCAAAGTGACCCTGCTTGTGCTGCTATGCGTACCCTTACTTAGTCCACCATATTCGCAGTTATTTTGGCAATTCCAGCAAATGATAGGAGTGACATATTCTACATCTCTAACTTTCGTTTTGCTTCTGACCCATATATTTGTTTTTCTGTCTGTCAGCCTAATTCCTAGCATAATTCTTTCCATGGACCTCTGTTTTTTTGCAATGTTATCCATGTTAGCTTTGGTAAGTGTCCACGTTTGGCAAACGTAAGTAAATACTGGCAATATGCAGATCATAACGCACGACACACAGATGGACGATGAAATAATCAAATTCAAAATTGGAGGCCATGGATGGGACATCGGACTAGATGACACCCACAAATGCGCTGGGGGGACGACCTGAAGAGAATAGGTGGATTGCATTGGAAACGTGCAGCCCAAAATAGAATTCAATGGCGCCAAATAAGAGAGGCCTATGTCCAAAGTTGGACGATTAATGGCTAAAGAAGAAGAAGAAGAAGAAGATAGAGGTGAGAAGTTCTCGATCATGCTGAACAATTATATGGTAATCAAATAGGTGGATCTGTAGTGGTCCCGCGTGCAGCAGGGTGAAATTTGCAGTAATTTGTTTATTGTGAAAGACTAGTGGCCACCAGGCTCTTACTGACTCTGTAAGGGTTGAAACAATAGTTAATATAGCGGATTACAATTATTATTATCGATAAGATTTACAGCTGTATTCTTCCGCTTCAGTAAATGTGTAGGAAAAGGCCGTATTTCAAAAAGTGACAAAAAACTCCCAGAGTACTACTAACTATTAACCTCCTAAACACCATGTTAAAACTGAATATGAGAATCATAACTCAAAAACAGGTCGCCTAATAACCTTGGTTGAAGGACAACAAGGCTTCAGAAGTGGTAGATCATGCACAGATGCTTTGTAGTAAGGCAGATTGAGGAAACATTATTGACCTTCAAAACGCTTTTGATCGAATACAGCTAAACCACTTAATAGACCTTTTATTAGAAAGACAAATATCTATTGCCCTAATAGAAGCTGTTAAGAATATACGCATAGCTAATAACGCGTTAGGCTTCCTGTGAACGGAAGATTGACAACATTATTACAGTCGCGCCGGTCTCCGCAGCTCAGTGGTTATGCATTCTGACTACTGATCTAAGTGTCGCGAGTTCGATCCCCGGTTCCGGTGAGATTTTTAAAAATCCCAAAAATACGGATAAAAAGCTCTACCGCATGCCATCAATCGGAAGTGATGTAAAGCCGTGGGTCCCATGTTATTACGATGTGTAGCATATGAAAGATCCCTTGCTAGGGTTGGAACTCCTTAGTCTGGGCAAAATTCTAAGTGGGACTTTGGCCATAAAACCATAGCAGTTGGTGTCTAAGGTACCTGGTACTCCGCATGCCTAGACCTTGTCCATAACATACAATACATACAATACAATTATTACAGTCGTAAAGGAGTCCGGTAAGGGGATTCGTTTAGCCTACTCTTTTTTAATGTGAAAATGGAACAAATAATAAAATACATAAAACACATGAGAGGTTACAAAATGAAAACGAAAAAAGTGAACATTGTATGCTACGAGGATGACGCAGTTCTAATTGCCCTAAACAAAGACAACTTGCAAAGAATACTGATAAAATTAAAAACATTTTGCGAAAAATACAACATGATGATTTCTCCTTAAAAATCAAAGACAATGGTTATGTTCAAAGAAGCCATTAGATGTTAGCTAATAATAGACAATAAAAATATAGAACAAGGCATGAATATAAAATATGTAAGATCTCAAATAGCCAGCTATGGCAATACATAAGCAGGCGAGGGAACAAGTAAACAGGGCAAACATAATAGCAGGTTGCTTGAACTACACAATATGGCAAAACAAACACATTAGAATCGAAACCAAAGCAAGGATTTATAAAGCAGTAAAAAGACCCATTATAACGTACATCGCTGAAACAAGAGCAGAAATAGAGAAAACTGAACAACTTACAGAAACCACGGATATGAAAATAACAAATCAAGCACTGCGTGACAAACAAAGAGTGAGGAGATATGTTACTCACTGGGAATAGAACCAATAGTGAACTGGGTGAGCAACAGAAGGAACGACAATCGACTAGTGAAGCAGATAAGGGATAAATCACCCGCTGGATGGAGAACCATAGGAAGATCTCAAAAGAGATGGAATGACAACTTACTCTAACCAAATAAAAGTGATAAATGAACAGTCAGGAATTCCTAAATGATGAAGAAGACGAAGAAGAAGAAGATTTACAGGTCAGTAAGCTTATGTTCTTTCAGATTTAACCGCCTACCTCCGCCACTGGGCCAAGGAAGGCTCACATTTACACTGTTTGAACCCTGCCGCCGCCTTGTGATCCGCCAGTTTGACATATTGTAAAAGTATCAGAATTTGAATTAATGAAGATAACAGTCAAAAACGCGTCTAACACTGAAATGAAATATCCATTAAAACGTCCCATTTACCTTTTTATGTGAGTGTTATTAGAATAATACGTAACAAAGAGGCATTTTTTAATTTTCCGTTTATTAGAAAATTTTGTTTTTATTAAAATTCCTCATATCTAAATTCAAAATAAACTTGCCAAAATTTAAATATCTCTTTTCGTATACGGGGGAGGTTCAAAAATATGAAAATAGCTTAAGAATAATGTAGGTACCCTTGTTATTTAAAATACACAAAAATTTTATTTAAAAAAGTTGCTTAGAATTGAGAAAATGTGAAATATGAAGTCACAGCCACCCACTCAGCTATTGCTGTGAATGCATCGGGGCATCGAGGTGCGTGATTGGTCATTCTCATGCCATGGTAACTCATAATGCCCTGGCGGGCATTATGTACCCCATAATATGCATTGTATCCCAGTTCTTAAAAATAATAATGCATTAGTAAGACATAAAAGCATATTACGCCCGCTACCCGGGAGCCAATAAACCGGATTATGGTTTAAAATACAAATAAAGGAAATCTAGGAAATTCAATAGAGGTTTTTTGGTTTATTCTAACAAAATTCTGCAGTAACTATCAGTTTGAAAATCACATTTATTTATTCGAAAGCAGTTTTGATTTAAATTACATTATTTTTATAGCTATTAAGGCAACTAGTGTTTTACAGAGGATTTAAAAATCGAGGTCGATCATGTTAAAATTCGAGCGAAGCGAGAATTTTATGATCGACCGAGATTTTTAAACTGTAAAACACGAGTTGGCTTCAATATTTTTTCTACAGCCGAGGAGTTTGTTAGCTTAAATGCCCTCGGGGCTTCGCCCCTCTTCAAAGCGGCCCTCGGGGCTCCACCCCTCTCCAAGGGGGCCCTCGGGACTCCGCTCCTCTCCAAGGGGGCCCTCGGGGCTCGGCCCCTCTCCAAGGGGGCCCTCAGGGCTCGGCCCCTCTCCAAGGGGCTCTTGGAGCTCCACCCCTCTCCAAGGGTGCCCTCGGGGCTCCGCCCCTCTCCAAGGGGGCCATCGGGCTCCGCCCCTCTGCAAGGGGGCCCTCGGGACTCGGCCCTTCTCCAAGGGGGCCCTCAGGGCTCGGCCCCTCTTCAAGGGGGCTCTTGGAGCTTCACCCCTCTCCAAGGGGGCCATCGGGGCTCCGCCCCTCTCCAAGGGGGCCATCGGGCTCCACCCCTCTCCAATCGAGCACCAGGGGCTCCGCATACAAATCGGTCCGATATAATAACTGTACTTTTAATCTTCACAAATAAGGTTTTATAACCTCTTAAAGTACTCCGTGCTTTAAATGGAATGGCGTGTTTTATAGACAACATAAAGCACGCCGCATATGACCCTTGGAAACAGTTTAAAATCACGGCTGTAGAAAAAATTATTTTAATCCTAATACAATTTTTTTTATTAAAAACAACACAAGAGTTTACTAAAAATCTATTTACATTTAAGTTATTATTTTAAACAAATAAAATCCACTTAAAGGACATTTTACTAACAATATTGTATTTTGATTGTTTTCTTAACATCATTAATTAGTTCTTTATTTTGAGCCTTAGAGTGCAGGTTTTTATAAAATCCATGGCACTGAGTGGGCTCGTCCCGCTTACTTTCAGTACATATACTGACTACCAACTTCAATCTGTTTATAATTGAATAAATAATTAACTGTGACTTAATCGGATTTTGTAAGTATTGTTTTTGAACCTCTAAGCTAATATCTCAAAATAAGATATGCCTGTTTTTTGTTCTGTATCGCCATTATGAAGTACTAACTTCAACTACCTGTGAGTAGAACAATTTGTTTTTTCTTGGACGACCTCTATACAAATGTAAACCTTTTTGTAGTTGCCTCGATGAAAAAACAATTCTTTCCGAAATATTGGGTTGGATAAACGAGTTTTCTTTTGATTATTTATTGACTATTTTATTATTAATACGTTTCGTTCTTTGTTGCCAGTTTTGTTAACTTCCTCGCCGTTTCATGGGCATCGACCTCTTCCTTTAAGAATGTTTTAAACATTAAGACTCATTAAGACCCCTTATAAGGAAGGAACTGAACCAGGAAGACATCGGAACAAAAATAAGCAGAAGAAAGTTAAGCTGGTATGGACACGTAATAAGAATGGGAGAGGACAGAATAGAGAAGAACGCAATGGAAGCTGAAAGATATGGAAACAGAAGGAAAGGAAGACCTAGGAAGGGATGGCTGGAACAAGTGGCAGACCTAGGAATGAAAAAGGGAAAAACAATGCAACAGATGAAACAACTAGTGAGAGATGGGAGGGGATGGAAAAAATGGATAGAAGAAAAATGAACAACAAGCTCCGACGCCGTCAGGGCATAAGGAGGAAGGAGAAGAAGAAGAAGAAGACTCATGCTTGCTAAAACCGAATTGGGGAATTGCAGTAAACGCCGTTGGAGCTGTTAAAGGTTGAACTCAGATTTTTTAGGCCGAAACGAGAGGCTCTTACCTCTGAACCACCTCCACTGCTATCCGCTTATTTAAAGTGTAACACATCGTAATATTAGTAAAATAAGAATTCCAAACAGATCGGGGTCGGTTTGTAATAAAAAATTAGGATTTGTATATTCAATTACTCAATTACTTGTCTCAGACCATGTTTCTACATGGAATGAAGTGCTCGATCTTTAGTTTTACTCAAGCAAAACATAGAATTCTGCTATCAACGCAACTGGGGCTCCAAGTACTCGTTTAAGGCTTACGAATACACCTTATGTGAGTAACCTATAACGAATTATTACAAACCGCTTACATGTGTAACTATAAATCAGGAATCAGTTAAATTTAGTAAGGGCAATACTGAACTAAACTGAAATGTAATAACATTACAATCTGACGAAAGCAGTTAATGGAAAATATAATTTATGTAGTAATCCATACATCCCGTTCAGTTCGTCTCATAAATGGCGCAATTAGAATAACTAAGAACAATCAGTACAACTTCGTAAAGCAATCGTAGCCTGCACAAGTACTGGGTTTGAAAGAACCATTTATATGGGTTCAAATATTTTCCGTAGCATCGGCCCCGGGTATCCGATCGATCCTGACGGAAGAACGTCTAAAAGAGAAGCACTCCAGCGAAACCTTTGAGGACTTAGGTAGAGACAGCCCTTTGAGAAACTTCCGACGAAAATTGAAACTGCTATTTAAATGGCCAAGACTGGACGGTTAGAAGCTCGCTTTCGGGACGTAGCGGTGCCACCATGTTGGATGGGTTCGCTTAGATTTGGCAAAGAAGATACAATCCTAGAACGTAATTTAGCCTGTGCGCCTAAAGACTTCTAAGTTGACCATTTATGCCGTAGACAAGTATAAACAGCACTGCAAACAAAGAAATCACACTACTTTCAGTAGAAACGTGGAAGGTAAAAATATCCATATCAGAACAAATAGTTCGTCAAAATAATACCATGTGATTTAAAATTTAAAAGTAATGTAATAGGAGTCACACAACCAGCAGCCACGGCAGCTTTTTATGTAAAAATATATTTTATTAGAAATTGTTCAACTAAAGAAATCTTGAGAACTCTAAAAAGGCAGCTTTAGGTGAATTTATTAATTCGAAGCATTTTATTGATGTAATCGGAGGGTAAATGTGGTAACTTAAACTGCTCTAGGGCCTAATCCCGGAAACCTATTTTTAAGAATCTTACCCTATTTGACATCAGATACACCATATGTTGTAATATAAATATTGCTGGTAATAATTATTTTTTTTTTTTTTTTTTTTTTTTTTTTGTGTAGATATTTATTTGCAATCTGCTACATAAGCAATAAGCAAATCAGATAACTTAATTGGAAATACATAGCAGTGGATATTACAGGGGAGGTAACGCCCTTTGACGTTCCTCAAGATGAGTTTACTTATACAACTAAACTGTCTAAAAACGATTTGGAAGATCTGACGGCTTGAAACGCTTAAGTCTGCGCACTTGTTCACTTTCATCAATTAGTTCTGACACTAGTGGGTTAGGATGAGATTCTAATCGCAGGAGGTATTTTTCACTAAACTTGGTAATTTCTTCTTTCACTGTCTTCATTTTCAGGTCTTTCCGTATTTCTGTGTTGGGTACGTAATAGGGGGCGTTGGTGATCATGCGTAGAGTCTTCGACTGGAAGCGTTCCAAAATTTCAATATTGGAGTGTGAGGCAGTACCCCACAACTGAATGCCGTAGCTCCAGATTGGTTTCAGTACACTTTTGTAGACTAATAGTTTATTGATCAGAGAGAGTTTTGAGTTGCGGCCTAATAGCCAGTAGTAGCTCTTGAGTTTAAGATTCAGGTGCTTTCTCTTGGTCCAAATGTGCGTTCTCCAAGTCAGGCCCTTGTCAAGATGCATACCAAGATATTTCACACAGTCTGTGCGGGGTAGAACTCGGCCATCCATGATCACATCAGGGACGATGCCTCTACGTTTGGTGAACGTGATTTGTAATGACTTTTGAGTATTGATTTTGAATCTCCATTTTTGGAACCAGTCGGTTACTGCGTCTAGATTTTGCTGTAGAGTACTTGCGGCTGTGAGAGGGTCGGTATGAGTGGAGAGAAGTGCTGTGTCATCAGCATAGGTTGCGATCAAAGTATTTACATTTGTAGGAAGATCAGCTGTGTATAAAACATACAGGACTGGGCCCAGGACACTTCCTTGTGGAACACCTGATGTGATGGGGTAGAAAGTTGATACAGCTTCTCCGAATTTCACTTGAAAGTGTCTTTCTTCGAGGTATGATTTTATGATTAGGTAGTAAGTGTATGGTAAAATCTTCTTAAGCTTAAAGAGGAGACCTTCATGCCAGACCTTATCGAAGGCCTGGCTGATGTCTAGAAAGACGGCCGCACAGTAGTTTTTGTTTTCGAATGCATAGTTAATATGTTCTACTACCCTATGTACCTGCTGTATGGTGGAATGGTGACTCCTGAAGCCAAACTGGTGATCAGGTATTAGGTTCTCATTTTCAAGAATAGGGGTAATCTTAGTCAGGAGTAATCTTTCAAATAATTTGGAAAACAGCGGTAACAGGCTAATAGGTCTGTATGATGTGGGCTCGTTAATAGGCTTTCCGGGCTTGGGGATAAGTATAATTTGACCAATTTTCCATTGTATCGGAAAATATCCCGTACGTAAAATGCTGTTAAAAATAAGCGTGAGTATACAGATAGCTTTAAGAGGCAGTTCCTTCAATATACGTCCAGTGATTAAGTCGTATCCAGGGGATTTTTTGCAGTTGGTCTTTCTATCAATCATTGTTTGAACTTCAGCCCTAGTGAAAGGTTTGATGGGAAACGTAAGTTGATATGGGGCCTGAAGGAAGTTGTCCACTTCTGCATCAGTGTGTGGGTCATTAGTAGGTAGAGGTTGAAACACTTCTTGAAGGTGGGCTGCAAAAGTATCTGCTTTATTTTTGTCAGTACAGGCCCATGTTCCGTCTGAGTTACGAATTGGAGGTATATGATATTTAGGTCTATTAAGTCTGCCTGTGGCCTTCCAAAGGGAGTAATCAGTATCATCTGTTGCAGTTAATCCTTCTATGTATTCATTGAGGTATTCGTTTTTTGCTTGCTTAATAAGTTCTTTGAGATTTCGAGCTGCTGTGTTGAATCTGCGTTTGTCCTCTGGAGATCTACTATGTTGCCAAATCCTTCGGAGTCGCCGTTTTTCGGCAATCTTTTTTTTTATATCAATCGAGCAATTTTGATGTGTGGTATGAGGTGATAATTGCGGTGTCGCTCTTGTGGCGGCCAAATGGATTGCTTGGGTTAGCGTTTCTACCGCTTCTTCAATGTCTTCTTCTGTTTTCAGTGGGATAGTAGTACTTATGTTTTCCTGTAGTACGTCTCTGAAGTAGTGCCAATCTGTTTTTTTATTTGTTAAGGTTGGGGATCTAGTCTTACTTATTAGTGTTGTACTAATTTGCGCTATTATAGGGCTATGGTCCGAGGATAGGTCAAGGCACGACGAGATTTCTAGATAACCTTGAGGTATGCCTTTGACCACAAAAAAGTCAAGCAGGTCTGGAATCTTTGTTAAATCAGTCGGCCAGTAGGTGGGCTGATATGTAGAAAGATGACTCAGTTGATTGTTTTGCATGATAGATAGTAGCATTCTTCCTCTTGGGTTGGGAATGCGCGACCCCCAGAAGGGGTGCTTCGCGTTGAAATCACCTCCAGCCAGAAATCGGTTTCCTAATGTTCGTATATACCTTTCAAGGCTTTCTTTATCCGGTCTGTGTCCGGATGGGCAGTAAGCAGCAGAGATATTTAGAGGTCCAATCCAGTCCTCTATAGATACTGTGGTTGCCTGGATAAATTCAGAACAGTAGTTTGGTATTTCATGATGTTTTATATGGTGTTTTATTAATATTGCTGAACCCCCTCTAGCTGTATTATTGGGATAATTGGTGTTGAAGATGTTATAACCTCGTATTTTAAAGTATGAGAGTTCTGTGAAGTGCGTTTCGGAGATCAATAGTATGTCAATGTTGTGGTGTAATAGAAAAGCTTCTATTTCATGGCGGTGATTGACCAGACCATTGGCGTTCCATTGGGCTATTTTAAATGTTTGAGCCATTATGGATTCTTCGAGTTCACTAATTGCGTCACTAGATTTTTTAAATCTCGTATTTCTTCCATGAGCTGGTTGATCATGGTTCGCTGGGAGTCTATAGTCTGTTGCATAAAGGATACTATGGTGTTTGAGTATTGCGGTAGATTTTGTAGATCATGATGGTTCCCTTGAACCTTGTTGGCGTATGTGTGGGGATCATGAATTTGTGTTACCTTGTTAGTGGGACCTGACTTATTCATAACTTGAGAAGCTACTTCTGGATTTGCGGCTGGATGTTGAGTCTGTACTGGTGTAACTCGGCGATCCCTGAGTGGAGGAAATCGTCTGTTTCTGATTTCTTTGTAAACTGAACATCCCCGATAGTTAGCAGGATGTTCTCCTTGGCAGAGTACACATCTTGCTTTACCTCCGTCCCCTTTCTTCTTGGGGCATGTTCTATAATCATGGTTGTTAGCACATTTTACACATCGGAATGGTCTTGTGCAGTAGTTTTGTGTGTGACCATAACATTGGCATCTTTTACATTGTGCTAATTCTCTTTTTTGATTGGGAGGTTCGACTTTGATGATGGCATTTAATAGAGTGGTAATTTTGTAGATTTCTTTATTATTGGTTTGTTGTTTAAGATCAATAAAGAATAAGTTTAGTGGGGTCTTCTTAATACGATGCTGAACTCCAGTGATATTCTTTACTTGGTGGCCTAATGCTTCTAGTGCTTCCTTTATATCTTTTTTATCTGTGGAGTGATGCAGGTTTCTTATCACAACTCTGCATGGCTTATCCTCAGGTAGGATGAATGTGTGTCTAACAACTTTATTTTCGTCAAGGATCTTAATTAGCTTTTTATAGTTTTCGACTGTCGTAATCAGGAGCTTTATGGTGCCTCCTGCTGTTAATTGATATTGATACTCGTCCTTCTTTAGGTGTGCATCAATAATGCGTAATAAAGGAATTATGTTTGTTACGTAGTGTATGTGAATTGGAGGAGGTTTTGGGAGTTTGACATTATTTTCTGTTGAAGTGCTTGATGTCGGGGGGTTTCCCTGATTTGCTAGGATTTGATATCTATTGCTAGTGGCAACAGGATTTTTATCTGCTGGCGCTGTTGATTGAGTATTAGTCTGAGTAGGGTTGTTAGTTCTCTTTCTTTTGTATTTTCTTGTTTTTATTTCTTGAAAATCATTAGGTTTTAAAAGGGTCGTTGTTTCTTCACTTGTTATCGAATTATTGTCGTTATTGGGGATTAGAGTGTTTGACATCAATAAAGTTTCATTTTGCATTATTTCCTCTCTATTCCAGTCCATTTGAGTAGAGTAAGGCAATGCCATTGGCTGCATCTGCGTGCTTGTCTGTTGATAATTAGTGGGATACATCGGGTAAGCTTGTTGTAGCTGCTGCCACTGAGTGTTTATCACTGATTGTGGATTTGGTTGTGAATGCGGTTGATTATACCATTGCACTTGAGGTTGCGATTGCAGAAACATCTGTGTATTGTTGTTTGGAGGCACATTGATAGATGCAGGATAGTTTGGGATTGAGTGTATGAGATAGCTATTTGCATTTACCTGCTGGGATCCTGCGCTGTTTTGCATTGTGAGACTTTTGTTGTAATATTTAATAAAGTTCACAACAGTTCATAAATTTAAAATATTAATAGTACGACCGAAATACCGTTGGATTATCGGGGACCGATAACACAGACCTGGCCTTACGGCCGCACTCACTGCACGCTTATTTTATCTCCGCGTTCAATTTATGTCTTAACTCCGTGAGAATTAAACGGGAACTGGTAATAATTATGCATCAGAAATATAGAACGCAAAATGTCCTTAAGGGGGAGAATTTCATACTGTACTTTGTTGATTAGAATAAAAAAAAATTAATCACTAAAAACTAAATCTTAAGTTAAATTCTAGAATTCTTAGCACTTTCAACCGTTTATACATTTTCAATTTTGTATTTTAAGCAATATAGAAAAAAAAAAAATTCTATGTAGAACATGAATGGAACGATGGTAGCATGCCTTTGAAATATTTCAACTCCAGATTGTACAAGCATATATTTACCCTTCCTTTTCGAATATTAATTTTCCTATATAAAGTATTTTACAAATGAGAATACGGGAGCTGAAAATGGCATTTTCAATTTAGCAACAGACATTTTTAAATTTACCGTCGTCGTTTGAGTCCATTCAACAGTACAACAAGTAACTCAGCTGCTAATAGAGCTACTGTTGAGTTCTAAATCAATTGCTTTTGAGAATTTGATTGGAAAAGCAATCCAATAACGATAATGTTGTTAAAACATTATGAAGGAAATTAACAACAATCGGCAAGAATTACACCCGGAAGGAATTCATTAATTCCTTAATCCAGACTTGCAGACGTTACTGAAAAATGCTGGCGACACAAATTTAACGCTATTTTTATATCAGATTGCCCCACAGATTTTACTGTAATTTGTAGTAGGTAATTTAGGTATATTTTACTAATTAACCAAATTTTTATCAAAACAGGAACACTTATAATAACTATCCTGTCATTAAAAATACACATTGTGTATTATCACCGTCACTATTCTCAGATTAAATTAAATGCAACAAATTACAGACACAGTTGGGTAACTGATATTGCATTCTGATAGCTCAGAATTGCAGGTTGCAGCAAAATTGTTTATTTCCAGCCTCACTTTCCTAACGTTTCCGGCTACTCTATCAGAAAACGGGAAACTAGGACACTGCCACATGCATTTTGAGAATCATTGCAATTTGTTCTCCATTAAAAGCGTAATTTGTTTTGTCGACATGTAATAACGCACTTTGCATTGTTTAAACTCCTTTATAAAATGTAAATAGCTGCACTCTGCGTACTCCTTTCGACACAATATATTTAACATACGATTACATTAGAATACGTATAGCTATTTGCAGGATTGGGACATTTTGTCGCTAATGTTTAGTCATTATAAATAATAAGTAAATTATTTTTAATGCTGTCATAGCACATGTTGCAATCTGAAAAGATTCATGATTATTGAAGATACAGAACATACACTAACAAAAAAACTGTAAAAAGAAAAAATCCCAAATACTAAGTCATTCCTGGAAGGAATACAACAATTTTATAAGAATGTGTTCTCAGTGTTAAATTCTAATGGAACCTAATTAAAGAAACTGGTAAAGAAACAAAACCTCTTTATTGCTTTGACCGTTGTTGGTTGCAACTAACTACTTATTTACGGAAGTGTTCTGCGTAACCATCGTATTGGTTGTAAACCATTGCGGAGCATTAAAAATCAAAATAATTTGATCCCTAATCAGGTATGGAACACTATAAAATATATAATATCCTAAAGCTCTCTGCACATGGTAAATATACAGGACATTTTCATGGCTTTTACAGTAAACTGTAAAACTTATATAATTGTTTGATATAAATGTTTTAGGTTGCATTAAATCATTTCCACTACCCTTTAAGTCTCTAATTATACAGGCTGTCAAAATAATGGCCTGTCAACTCCATGTTGCGCTATTAAGGAGTACGAAAAAATAATTACAAATTTCTTTGCATTATATTTTTTCCAAATATGGCAATCCAAAGTTTGATCATTATTTTTTTATATTTATTATTGGGATAAAACCCCAGTACACACTTAAAGCTAATATCACGAATAAATACTTATAAATAATTTTCAATCAACGCACGAAAACATGTTGCCAGTTCATCTAATTTTGAGGTTAATGACAGCTCCTTATATCGTCAAAAGTATATCACAAAATATATAAAACAATTTTCTTACTCAAGAAGTGCTCTTTAGTAGCACAATATTGAGTTAGTACTCAATTTTTGCAATATTCTAAAAGTTAAATGTCATCAACTAGAAAGTCGATAAAATTCCAGAAGATAATTGGAATCTTTGGGAACTATAATGATTCATATTACTAGAACTTGTTATACTGTTTAATGAGCTTAAAAAATCACTTTTAGGGTAACTGACATACTTAAAGTGCTAGGTTTCCAAATGTGCAAGTAATAGTAATAATTAATTTGTTAACCACACATACAAAACAAGCTACGAGATTGACTCCATACTAATTGTAATTGAGAAATAACAATTTCAATAATTTATTCTGTTTATCCAACTATAAAAACTTCAAAAATTAATCATATACATTTACCTTTTACAAATAGTTTTAAATTCGTAAAATCACATTACTTCAAACAGTTGCGTTACATGGTATAATTAAATATCCACAATTGTTCAGTGAAATCTCTAGGACTGTATGTATTTGGCTTAGGATTCTTTCCTGCATTAAGAATCAACTTTAAACGATTAAATCTTTACAAACTTCTAAATAACTTGATTTTTGGCAGTAGAATTTGCTTTTTTTAAAATAAATAATTTCCAAAAACCGAGAAAGATTATAAATTTTACTGCACTAACACAATCGACAAGTGTTTGTGTGTTTATTAAAGTATGATTAAAGTATTTCGATAAATGAAATATCATTATGTAATAAAAACAGACACAATTAAATGTAAAATATTATAAATACAATCAAGGATGAACAACTGTGATTTGCTCACACGTTAAAAAAAGGCTGAATTATTTCCGCCTGCCATACGGGCCACCCTGCATACACTTACGCTATTTTGTCGAATAAAACACTAATCATATTTTACTCTTTATTATTGAATTTACAGCAGCAGGCTCTGATTTGCGATTATTTTAGTGGTTTGTGGTAAATTTCACTTGGATCTCTTTGTAATAAGAAGTAATGCTTTCATATTTTACTTGAAGGACTATTTATTTCATATATTTAAGTCAAATTAAATAATTAAAAATTAGTCTGATTTTAACGGTTTATTTGTTTTTAAAATTAAGTTACTAACACTAACAATATGAACAACTAATTTTAATTGAAATAAACACTAAAGCATAGTCTGATATCTATTTAATCGATATCCTTAAATTCTTGCCTGTTTCCAGCATCCATTATCATTCACAATTCAATAACCCCCATGACTAAAAGCAAGTTCATGTAGGTACTTGAGCTTTGATAATTATATACTGCACTTCCTTACTACCCCAGTGCAGTGAGACTTTATTCCCTGGCAGCCTGCCGTATTTACTAGTTTTTCATGGCATAGACAAACTTGTTCCTTTGACAACAGATCAGTTAACTCCTAGATATTAAGTATTTATTAATTTATCTTGAATTGAAGATGAAGAAATTTAGATTTACAGTTGGCAGAATAACTGTGTATGCATCTTTGGAGTAAGTTTCGTTAGTCCCTCGACTGAAAACACACTGGGTTTTCTTCGGTAACCTCAGGCGTTACTTGCAGTCTCAGAATTCAAATTGTAGACTACTTTCTTGGTGTATAAATAACTATTTCGTTTCCCTAGAAAGAGAGCGACTTTACTGATGACGTATTTTTTTTAAATCTCTGGCAATTAGGAATTAAAGAGATATAGTTTAACCATGAAGAGCCAACACTTTAGTATTTTCATTTGTGGAACGCTTGCATGTGAAGTAAAATATTTGAAAAAAAATGTACTGGTCTATGTCACTGTAGGTCACTTTCACGTAGGTTTTGAAAAGAATATACGAAACCGTTTTTATAGGAAGGACAACTGTAGTTTCAGAGTTTCTAAGACTGTGCACGGAACCATCATTTTACATTATTAACAGCTTTTTTTAATGACATTTTGACGCATTCGGAACGTAAAAAGCACTTTCCGCCGTTCGTTTCCTCTTATGAAGACCAATCAAACATGTTTGTCTTAATATTTTCGTCTAAAAACTTGTTGGCTATAATATCCCCAAATCTTGAAATATTGCAACGCAACTAGTGTATACTTGGAGGCCCGCCAGCTAAGCGTAGTGAAGACAGCTTGCGGTTTCTTAGAGGAAGTTATTACTAATTACCATGAGCGACAACAAGTTTTTATTTAGAACAAATATACTCAGATAGGTCCAGAACTTATAAACTCAAATAAACTTATCTGAGAGATTGAGTTTCTGCAGTGGATGGTAAATGGCCTCCAAACGGACTCTTGCAGCTACGCTGCAACAGGTTCAAAGTGATTGCAGGAAACACTAGGTCGCAGGCAAAATGTGGTTGCCAAGAGAAACGCTCAAGCGATGTAAATTAAAGTAAAATGATGTTCACAGATCGGAAGGAATGCACGCCTCCCAAAGTAGGCCAAATCGGTGAATCGTAAAACCTTCTGGAACAAGCTATAAATGCCAATTGAAATCAGCTAATTATACAACGCTACTAAAACCAAAAATGGATTAACCACTTATCCTGAAATACAGGCTTTTTATGGGACGGCTAACAACTTATAATGTATGATCCGCCTAACAGACGTGGACCTTATGTGTCCGAAATAGCTGGGACAAAGGATTTCTCCAAATGCCAAAAGCTATTAGAGGCTGCAGCTAATCGCTTCATATCTCGAAAAGGCCGAAACAAAAGATGCCTGCACCACGACATAAGTTTTCAACACACAGAGAGAATTTGCGAGCGCTGTGAGAGAAGTCCAACAAAGTTTGCCGTAATTGCAGATAACAATATCTGTGCATATTGGAGACGGAGGCTAAAGAACCGTTCACACGATTAACGACACCACTAAAGATGCCTGTCCCCTGAACAGAAAAAACATTTTTTTATTCATTGGTCTGTCTGTCTGTCTGTGTGTGTGTCTGTGTGTCTGTGAACAGATTACCTCAAAAACCAAATGAAGTATGGCGTTGAAACTACATATATACGTTTTGTGTACTATATAGATGAGACACCGAGCTTTTGAAGAAAATCGCATAACCGAAAGTAGGTGTTTACTCTTGTGATTTTTTTCGATTTTTTCAAAAACGACTGTAACGATTTTTTTAAACTTTACATTTTTATTATATTTTTAATGTATATTGATGTGAGGTAGGTCATTTTCCAGTTGAATACTTCTAAAATGGGTTTCTTTTGTTTTTTTCCATTTTTTTATTAACTCTTATTTTATAAATATAACATCCGATATATTATTACATTTTTGAATTCAGCTTAAAATTTTAGAGAAAATGTGTCTCTTCAACTAACGCTCTATTTTGTACCGTTTTTGTAGAATTTGTAATTTTTGAAAATTTTTAACAAATGGTTAAAAATTAAAAATGAAATTTTTGACTAATTATAAGATCACTGTAAAAGGAAGCTGTGTGAGTGTATCACACCAGATTTTTTAAATTTATTGTAGAATCTATTAAATTTCGGTGAATTTACATCAACTAATAAACAATAGAGTGGTTTATTAGCATTTTTAAAACAAAACGATAATGGAAATAAAAAAAAAATTAATTTATTCTGAGTAGATAAAAGCACTAAATAATAAAAGTTAAACTATATCAATTGTTAAAAATGCCCCCCTTGAACTCTGCGCAAGTGTGAATTTCGAACGCTGTCAAAAACATTTGGATTTTGTTGAATATCTCGACGTTCATCTTGAACACGTTGCCACAGTTTTTCTACACTATTAACTTCTCTTTCATAGACAGCGTGTTTAATTGTACCCCAACTGAAGAAGTCTATTATGTTGAAATCTGGCGAACGAGGAATCCACAACTGCACCACCTCTTCTATCCCTTTATTTGGCTAATTTTGGTTCAACCAATTTCGTATCCTTACAGTGAAATGTGCTGGCGGGCCGTACAGGGAAAGAAATATCTTCGAAAAGTTCGGGTAAATTATTTTCCAGAAAATGTAAATAGTTTTCTTCTGATAGTCTTGGAGGTAAAAGAGAAGGTCCAATTAAACGATTTCCACAAACGGCTACCCAAACATTGATTAATAATTCTCTTTGGAAACTGGCATTTCCTGTTAATGGTGAGGCGCTAACACCCCATGGAGGAGCTTGGCCTGCAAGGCGGAAGGTCACAGCTTCCGTATCCTCGCTCTCACACCCGGCTGTCGCGTGTCAAATTCATGACACGTGGTGATGTGGTGATCATCACGCATTAGACAACCGCATTATGTGGGAGTTTTCCTGTTCCCAAATGTGGTAATTGTGGTAGTTAGTTATACCGTGCCTGGAAAACGTGGCCTCATTAGTAAATAAAATATTTTGTATGCATTTGGCATCATTTTTTTTTGTTCTAAAAGCCACTTACAAAATTCTACCCTTATAGCATAATCAGCTGGTTCCAAAGTCTGCACACGTTGAATATGATAATGGTACAGTAGGTACCTACAGGAGAGTTCGCATAGATACCTGCTTAGTTATACCAACGGTTCTAGCCATTCCTCTCGTGTTCTGTTTGTTCTTTGCCTACTACAGTCCCTGAATTGAGGCTGAACAGCTACACTCTCGGGCAAACGCTGATGAAGCCTTATAAAGGTCTGTTCACCTTCTGTTCGAATATTTAAACACAACTGTAGTAGTATTTGTAGAACGTTTTTAAAATCTACTTTTAGTTTAATTTGTAATATGACAGCTGTTACTGACTAAAGCTGAACAAAGTTGTAACAGCGTCCTAGTTTTCACATTAACAAAAGAGTGGGACTTAAACTTGAAAATGGTGTAAACGCTGTATGCAGCTTTATATAACAAAAATGTATTAGAATTTCTTTCTTGCATTTACTTAAACTATTCGTCCGTAAAGTTTGAGTCGTATTATCATGCAAACCCTATACATTTTGGGATGAATGATATGACAACTGTGAGATTACCAGTAATTAACTTTTCTAGTGTGTTTAGTGATAGACCCATTGTAATGGTAATAGATGTAATAAAAATTAATTAATTATATTATATTTAACCTGCACAAATTATGAAATATATACACAAAAATGCAATAACACAAATAACAACACAAGGAATAACAGAACATAAATAAAACTAAATTGTGGAATAAGGCCAGGGGTTGCAATTTCTCCAAAATTATTTACACTTACGATCATTGAAAATGAACAGGGTTATGCATGTCAAATTGACTTCACCGACGTTTTGCAATTGCGTGCAACGTTATTTTATTATTACGATGAGGAGAGAGTTAGGATAACACAATTCTGCTTTAGAGACAAGAGAAATTCAGAAAACGTATATCAACTACTGTAATGTTTGTTGCACAGCCCTGTTCATTTTCAATGATGAATGTACATTCGCTTTAGAAGATATGTTTCTTCTTCTTAGGGTGCCTTCTCCTTTCACTGGAGGTTGGCGACCATCATTTGGAACTCCTCTCTATCTTGTGCCAAGTGTATAAGGGTGCCAGCATGTCTGATATTGAACCAGTCGCGTAAATTCCTGAGCCACGAAAATCTTTTGCGTCCTATGCCACGCTTCCCTTCAATCTTTCCCTCAACAATTAATTGTAGCCAGTTATATTTGGTGTTTCTAAATATGTGGCCAAAGTATGCTGCTTTCCTTTTCTTTATTGTTTTTACAAGCTCTTGTTCTTTCTTCATTTCTTTAGTAGCATTCTTTAGCTTCCCAGCTTGGTATAATGTTCGGACATTCCATGTTGCTACCATTATTGTATTTTGCTGTTTATTTTTGTTGTTGACCAGTCGCATAGTTTCCGCGTTAGGCCTGGGTCATACCTGAACGTGGCCGGTTACCCATTTATCACTCTCAAGCCCGGAAACTTGGGAGCGCCGATTGCTAGTCGGTTCGCACAGCGTCTCACTTTGATCTTTACTATTTTCCATGATGGTTTCCTGGAAAATTTTAATTGAGGTGGTTTTCCCTTTGCCTTCCTCAATACCTTTCCAGGTGTTTATTCAGCCGCTCCTAACATGGAGAACAGTCGCTGTCTAGAGGCCGCTCCTCTGGAGGCAGACGTCTCTCTTTGCTAGTTTTAGTCCGTCCCGGGTATTTG